>JAGFPH010009541.1:8667-45550 GCA_018207615.1 Philaenus spumarius | reverse complement strand
TCGTGGATATGAACAGATCTTCTTGCTTCCCGTTGCTTAGAAGTAACGTTTTTTCTGTATTTATCACTAGCCGGCTCGGCTACCCTCTCGGTCCAAGTCCTATAAAATATTCTCCACTTCGGTGGGCGATTTTGCATAAAGAATGACATCATTAGCAAATCTTATATTAGATATAGTTATTCCTTCATTTCCATTCCAAAATTATGCCAATTTAACTTACTGAAAACTTTTTCCAGTTTTCTAGTATCGCATTAAAAATCAGGTGAGAGTGCCCTGCCCAACGACTTTCATCACAGGCAAATTTTTTCCTGGCTTCTCCAAGACAACACGAGCCATGCTATTGATGTAAGATTGCTATAATACTTGAATCAAACTTTAAAATGAGAAACTTGTGAAATATTTGTGAATGACCATCATTTTCTAATATGGCGCTCAACTTTCAAATTTCTTATGGAACACCCAGTATTTTACAATGAATTTGGATTCTACAAGTTATTTTAAGACTTTTTTGTTCTTAGTGTTAGCGTTTTCATTAGTTCAAAACTTTCCATACAAAAATATCTTCCGCTTAGTTAGGGTGTTTTTAAAATTTGATACCCCTCTAATTTTTGAACGGTTAGACGTATAAAAAAAACACAAAGAAGAAAAAAGTCTTAAAATAACTTGTAGAATCCAAAATCATCATAACATACAGGGCGTGTCATAAGAAATTCGAAATTTTAGCACCATATTGGAAAATGGCGGCCATTTACAAATATTTTAACTACACATTTTTAATGTCTCAAAAAACAATTATTTTAGTTACCAAAGTATCTTTTTTGTCTATTTGTAACGTAATTTTTCGTATGTGGTGAAGTAGAAAATTCAACTACACTGAAATGTTTTCTGTGGTTTTCTGAACAAGAAAATGTATAATAGTTTATACTTTACTCAAATGGATTGGATTCTATAAATATTTAAATGACAATGTACACGAGTAGTAAAAATGTACCTGCCGGTATAGAAATATCAACTGCCAGATGGAGGGTTAAAATTACTAATATTAAAACTAATGAAAGTGGATCACGAAATGAGAAATATTTACATTTCGTATGTAGGAAGAGGAAACATGTTGTTGGCTTTAGATTCCAGGAAAAACTTCCCGCCTCCCGCTGTCAGGCTTATTCGCCGATTCCAAGTACTATTATTCTAATACGCTTACAAAACAAGTAATCTACACGAATCATTCATCAAGTGAGCAGCCTCACAGTGGTCGAATACAAAGAACAGTGTTGCCAAATCGTGGAAGTGGGTAACGCGACAGCTTAAACTTGAATATACACGACGTGTATATTGAAACTATACTGCAGCGAATCTAGCGGCAAGAGTCAGAACTGCACAATGAATATCACAGTATAAAAGACGCCCTCTAAGACGTCCACGTTGCTCGTCTATTTAATTTATTTCGTCCAAATGGAATGGAATAGAAATATTCCGAGGCAATAGGGGGTTAGTTCTTAGTACGTCTAACAGCTAGGATTTCTTTGTGTGATATCAGACCATAATAGTCGGAATTAACATAGGGTGTCATTATCACGTCCGTATACGGACGTGATAAATCACTGGACGTGGTAATATATGAACGCAAAGTAATACATGGACGTCACAAAGATGGTAGCATATATATATATATATATATAATATATATTATTAATTTCCATAGGAAAGATGAGCAATAGGTCTTACGGTGAGATCTAGATTGGGAGTAGTCAATGAGCACCTATCATGGTCTCCAAAACACGTCATTTAAAATGTTTATACGTGGTCGCACTCTAACGGCCACGTTTTACATCCGATTTGGTTCACATTTGTATTTGGACCAAAAGTGACAACGTTTTAATATTTTTCGTAAAAGAATTAAACAATTTTCGGAATTTGCATAAACAATTTAATATGGGAGACTATTATGTACATGTTTGTTTTCTTACGCGTCCTTATAGTCCCCCAAAATAGATCAAAAGTAAAATACCATAAAAGTACCCGCGTTCAAATCCACTTGGGGCGCGGCGAGAGAAGCAAACTAGCAAAGCATAGTCCATAATACAAGGTCGAGTGGAAGTGGCTAGAGGCTGAGGCAGCATACAAGCAGCTATGCAGGTTCCATACGTCAAATTTCACTACTGACGACGGTAAGTTGTTCAAATTATATTGATTTATAACAGTAGTCGGAATGGCGAATAACAAAATAAAAATAAATGATTTATCAGCAAGTCAAGCTAAACTCGCCAATAAGTTTATGAACACCAAACTTAAAATACATAAAATAACACAAGACATTCGATTTAATAAAATGTGCGTGACTAAATCGTTAATTCCCAACTATGTTCGTGTACATATTAAAAATAAATCTACTTCAGCTATAAGAACCAAAAATGCAGCGGAGCAAATTTGGATAAAAACTAAATAAAGAATTTATATGTAAAAAAGACCGGCTTAATACATTATTGTACAAAACTCATTTGGAACTATTCAAGATTTTACATTATGCAGAGATTACATTATTATTCCAAGAAATTAAACTCATAATACAGCCACATATTATTCGGAAGATTACTACAGTAAACAAGAAACTAAATAATTTAATTCATGTGCAAACACAGCAGGCACAAACAATCCAATGCAAACACAAGTTCTATCCCAGAACCATAAATTTAACAAACATCAACTTCAATAAACAAGAAATGAATTTACTAGATAAGGGTCTCAAACACAACGTTATCAGAAAACAGGACAAATTAAAAGATTCTCTAATTGATATTGAATCCGCAATTCAAACCTTGCCTAAGGATAAACAGAATCATAACCGGATACTCATAAATGATAAAGTCAACGCTGTCATTAGTAAAAATACTGAAATACCTAATAATTAAAATCTTATCAAGAAGAAATTGTAGCTATTAGAATATGCAAAAAACTTCAAACAAGTAACACAATTATAACAAAGGCGGACAAAGGTAACACTACTGTAATCATGCATAAAGACGACTACATCCATAAAACGTTACAATTTTTTAACGAAAATAAAATAGCAGAATTAAAAAACGACCCAACCTCCAAATTCCACCAACAAATCAAAACGGGCATTAATAAGTGCAAACACTTGTTCAGTGAGGATGAAAAGAAGTTTAATAAGATGATCAAACCTTCCGCACCGCTATTGAGATCATTACCAAAAATACACAAACCTGAGCAACCAATAAGACCATTGTTAACTTCAGAAGTGCACCTTCATACAGATTAATCAAAACATTGGATACATTGATTCGGAAACATGTTCACTTTAATAATAGTTACAGTTTAAAAAACACGCAAGACCTGTTTTCAAAAATAAAACACGTACATGTTAAAACTGGCGCATCCTTAGTTTCATTTGATGTAAACAATTTGTACACTAACGTACCAGTAAAAGAAACTATTCGCATATTAACCAGCACACTGAAAACCAGCAAAACCATGAAAAATGAACAAATTTATGAACTATCTGATTTACTTAATATATGTCTATCTCAGAACTATTTTCAATTCAATAACAAATATTACGCACAAAACAACGGATTAGTTATGGGATGCACTTTGTCGAGTATCATGGCAGAAATATTTTTAAATAATAGAAAACAATAGCATCATTAATATTAACAATAAACACAATAAAAACATCGTCTACTATCATAGATATGTAGACGACATTATTGTTATGTACCAAGGAACTTGTAGACAAATTCAAAGTTTTGCAACATACCTCAACAGCATACATCCAAATTTAAAATTCACAACCGAAATACAGAACAACAATTCAATTAATTTTCTAGATCTAACCATAACAATATTGAATGGCAACCATAATTTCAAAATATACAGGAAACTCACTCACACAAACCATATTATTCACGCAACCTCTAACCATCCATCTTCCCATAAAATGGCAGCCTACAATAGTTTTATACATAGACTTCGCAATATACCTATGACACATGAAAACTTTCAAGAAGAATTCAACACAATAAAATATATTGCTATTGGTAATGGATACTCACCATCCATTATTGACAAAATATTTAACAAACAAGAGAAGAAATCTACTAGACCCAATATTAAATCTGAAAACAAGTATATTGTTTTACAATATCACAGACAGTTATCATACAATATAGGCAACGTTTTCCTTAAACAACGCTTGGTTTCCACAGCGTTCAAAACCAAGAACAATTTACAGAGTATTTTAAACTCAAAAAAAGTGATAGGTGACAAATTTGACAGCACGGCAATTACGAAGTCTCTTGCACTGATTGCCCAATGAAATACATTGGACAAACGGGTAGATCCTTTAGAAAGAGGTTCAAAGAACATATCCCGACACCCAAACAAATGCTACGTCAAAGAAAAGTTGAATCGAAATACACCGAACATCTCATTCTAAACAAAAATACAACGATCGACGACAACTTGAAAATACTCCACCACTGTAAAAAAGGAAAATTTATGAATGTACTTGAACAATATGAGGTATATAAAATGTTCAAAACTAATCCAGATACAATACTTAATGAAAAATTACATTTCGAATCGAACTCATTATATGATACCATAATAGCAGAAATACAATAGACCGTACCGTTCCCCTCTCTTACTTTTCCTAATCACAAACCAGTTCCTACATTTCTCTAAGATAAGAAATAGTTCAGTGCGAAACAGTGGGCCCACCGGACATGTTTTTAACAAAAAATGTGATTTTTAAATTATTTAAATGTTTTGTGAATTTTGTGTTATGTGTTAAATGTTAAGTGTTCCATGACAACGGAGGATTTCCTCCAAACCACTTGATAATGGCTGAATAGCCGAAACGGCCGTCATGTACATACGGCAAATTTGACTACTGACGACGGTAAGTTTTTCAAATTATATTGATTTATAACAGTAGTCGGAATGGCGAATAACAAAATAAATGACTTAACAATACATTGTTCTTTGATAATACTATCTTTAGGATTAATACAATAACTTCAGATTTCTACACATTACAAGTCCTGTTGACAGTTCTCTTTACGAAAACAGCCTATGCCTTATGTTGCTTGAATACTTAATATAAAGGTTTACAGCTGTTGTACCGAGAGCACAGTAATTACCCTACAATGTAGCTGGGATAAACAGAATGCATGAGCAGAATCCTTAAATAACAAGACAAGTTCGTCTAATTAGCAAGTCTACAACAGCTGTCTCGCGATGCGCAGGCTAAACGAGGTTAAAAGTAAGAGATTTTCTTTATTGATTTAAATAAATCCAATAAACAATTGCTTAATTTACACGGTTTTAATTGGTATATCATTCTATAGAGATTTATTTATGTTTCAAAATTTAATATCAAACCAATTAAGTTATGACTTGAGGAATAAACTATAGATAAAACAAACTGTACATGAAAATACCACCTTTGAAAAAAAATTATTTTTTGTTTTGGAATTATTGAAACAAACAAAAAACCGCGCGAAAAATTAGACTTTCTTGGGGGTTAGACTTAATGGAAGACGAAATGAAGTTAAATCAAATGTTTAAAGAGACAATGCCGCAGAGACAAAGAATTTAAAAACAATATACTGCTTATATTTTTAATCTACGCATGCGCAGTCCAGATTATATCACACAGTTAATCCTTATATAAGCCGCATTGTCTACTGGTGTAACGGCTTGATCCTTTTTGCCCTGATATTCATCAAAACTGTATTCATAACTTTAATTAAAATTACGACTGCTTATATATGTATGAATAAATAAGGCTTTTAATAACAGAGAGACGAGCTTTGGCCAAAACCTTTCTACTTATCTGCAATCTAAATCCTGGCGGAAATATTAATCCTAATGCTTTCTGTCTTCAATAATCCTAAAATTCATCATATCTAATTAGACGGTGAAATAATATTTTAATCTGATCTTAATTAATTAATTTTAATTGTAATAGTTACTTGATATATAATGTATACCAGAATAAAAAAAGAGTTGGAGTAGCTTATTGCAAAGAATGTATATTTCTTATCCGTGTGTATAGCGCATAGTCTACAACAAACCACACTGAAACACTGATCACATGGCGTGAGTCTACGACAGCTGATCACTTTGGCAACTGTTGTCATAGCAATAGTATTGTTTGTTGGGTTTGAATCAAACGGTGAAGATGTTAAAACAATTTTAACTCATATAGACTCGTTTTTACTGTTGATCACAAAAAAATCTCCCCTCATATGAAATTGCCTATAAAAGCTTGCCTATAAATGTAGTGTACTACCGTACAGTATAAACTATCGCACTTTACAATTAATTTTCAGGAAAGTTTTCAACTTTCACCAACTAACGAGGCATCGCTTTCAGCAGTTGAAATTTCCTTCGAACTGGAAGCGCACTTACACTAATGGTTGTCCAATTACAGTCATCAATATATCTATATATATAAAAGCGAAATACCACTCACTCACCCACGAAATTTTAGGAGGGGTTTGGGGGGATCAAAGTAATTAAATCACGATTTCTTCAAAACTACCGAACGGATTGGATTGAAATTTGATATGTAGCTTCCTCTGGGGCCATAAGTGTTCACTAAAAAAGGGTTTTAAAAATTTGGAAATTTTAGGGGGATTTGGGGGGATCAACGTTATTAAATCACGATTTCTTCAAAACTACCGAACGGATTGTAATTAAATTTTGTATGTAGCTTCCTCTAGGACCATAAGTGCTCCTTAAGTAAGGGTATGAAAAATTTCGAAATTTTAGGAGGGGTTTGGGGGGGATCAAATTTACTAAAATCATAATTTCAGATCTTTTATTATTATGACAATAGTGTTTTTATTATTTAAAAAATATGATCTATATATATATATATAAAAGCCAAATACCACTCACTGACTGAACACTTAAAAAGAATACAATTATGTTAGAAAGATTGAAAATACCAACCACCACGGGCAACGCCGTACGGGTCAGCTAGTATATTATATAAGTAAGCATGGTTCATCCGTTCGTGCCGGTATAACTCCACAATCCATCCACCCCTGCAGGTTTTGGGGGTTAAATGGGATGGTAGCCTCCATCCCCATTCATAAAGTTGGTTTTGGTTTGAAACTGCATCGGTTTGGTTCGGAGCAATTGGGAAGCTGGTTAGCGAACTTTCAACTGGAGAACGACTAAATTTTAGTTTGCCTTAAATTAGCAAAAATGTTTTTTCATTAAATAAAAGTACGATCCATTTTGATTGAAATTTAAAACATCGTGAGTACTTTAATAAAAAATTTGTAAACCTGTTTCGGTTAAAGATTTTGTAAATGTGGTTCACGTAAAACAGCGGAGAAATATTTTAAACATAAGTGGTTTAGACATTTTAAAATAGTTTACACAAAAATTGATTACGTGAGTGAGCCCACGTTACAATTTCATATACACTTCAAAATTTAAATATCATCTGCCAGCAGTGCAGCGGTTAACCATTGTTCCAATATAAAGGCAGGCGTGCCATGAACTGCCTCTGTGTAAAGTCTAACTGTTTACGACCAAAGGAAATTGAATTGTTCCGAAAAGATAAAATATTATTTCAGCATTTTCGTTATGCGAAAATAACACACGCCAGAGTCACATATCTTCCTTACCATGTCTGTGCCTCCCAACTTGTTGCATTTGTTTCCCACAGCAGGCTTGTTCTGTAATTGTTTACCGTTACAAAATACATAATGGATGGTCCAATAAAACTTGGCGGTTTTCAAAATAAAATAACGTAAAAATAGAAATGTAAAAATATCTTTAGATTCAAATAAACTTACAGATAGGAAACACCGAGGTCGTATTGATAAAATGCGCCAACCTGTCGTGAAGTATAAATATCGTAATACATCAAACAGATGATTGAAAGCAGACAGTATACATAAATAATCCGTTTCCTAAAGTTTAATCCATTTCCCTTCGAAACATTTGACCCAAATTTCAATTGAAATATTGAAGAACAATTGCCAAATAATCTTCTTTCGAACTGGACTATTGTTATCCGTGTTCAGCACGAGTTTTTTTATGATGCGCGATTACTTTTTTCCGTAGTCAATTGATCTCCATGCAAAGTTTATATTTATTCATGTGCCATGTGATAATAGTATTACGATTAAACAGTTTTAGTAACTAAATAAATATAAATATAAATTAAATATCTATTTATATAAAGCTAGACGGTAACACTGATTCACTGACATTAATTTTATTATTAGGCACTTCCCGTAATCGAACCCCCCTCAACTTCATACTTGAATTAAAGCTCTCGACGAGAAACTTTTGGGAAAATTGCCAGAATTTAACATTTTTCAACTTTGGAAGCACCTTTTGGGCGGGAAAGATTTTTTCGATTTTTTTCAATTTCTTCATTTTCCCACTTTGAGCGCATTTAGTAAGAAAGCGGTAAGAGATAGGAAAAATGTTAAATACAAAAGTTGTAGAAAATTAAATTTCAAAGAAGTGATTTTTCGTCAGATTCAAGATCTAATCATCCATTTAGTCACTATTCATCCGAGAAGGGAGGCTCCGCCCAAAGTCCTTAAAGCTGGACGATTTCACCGATTAACTGACATTAATTATTAGGCACTTCAAGTAATCATATCCCTATCGACCTCATACTTGAATTAAAGCTCTCGACGAGAAACTCTTGGGAAATTTTCCAGAATCTAACATTTTTTAATTTGGGAAGCACCTTTTTGGGAGGGAAAGATTTTTCAGATTTTTTCAATTTCTTCATTTTCCCACTTTGAGCGCATTTAGTAAGAAAACGGTAAGACATAGCAAAAAATGTTAAATACAAAAGTTGTAGAAAATTAAATTTGAAAATAGAGATTTTCCATCAGATTCAAGATCCAATCATCCCTTTAGCCGCTATTAACCCGAGAAGGAGCTCCGCCAAACAATCCTTTACATTTCCTATGTTAATCTTATGGAGATAATGTTTAATGAGTTTGAGTCAGCTGCCAAATAAAACAGCTCCAAACCCGCCAATTGTAACGAAAAATATAAAGGCAACTTTTTCGAAGCCCTATTAACTACCCATCGGATGGTGTAACTCTCAAAACAATCGGATGAAGGGGTAATAGTTCAGTTATGTGTAATAATTAGTGTGTTCGACATATAGAAATCCTATACCAACATAGTGAACACAACAATACTGTAAGTGCATAAGTGCTGTTATTATCTTCAACTTAACTATTATCCTTCATTTGATTGTTTTTACAGTTACAACATCTGATAGGGAATCAAAGGGGCTACGAAACCGTAACTTTTAAACGCATGATTGGAAACAATCGCTTATTTTTCTTTAGATAGAACATTGTTAGGTAAATCTTCATGGCAAGTTTGAACACAATTTTTCAAACATTTCTCTAGGTATGAATCATTTTGTAAAGAAAAACAAAATGTCGGATATATGGATAAAGAAGCTTTTCCGGGATTGTGTTCATATGAATTTTTTCTCATTTTTAGCTGTATAATCAATTACTGAAGTATTATCCGTTCCTGCTGAAACACCATGTAAATACATTTGTTTCATATTTCTGTACTCGCTTTGCTACAAACGCTGATAAACATAGAACTTTCAATTTTCTTCACATAAACTAACAATTAAACAAATTTATTCGCTCAAAGGATTGCAACTACAAAAAATTTGTTGTTCAAATAAGGTTGCAGAACAAACACAATAATTACTTTATATTGTGTTTAATATAAGCACTTGTTTCAAATTTGCATACATCTTTTAAATATTTAAAAAATCTTTAATCTAATTTGTTGGACACTTGAGATTTGTTAAGCCTTGAAAATGGACTTTCCAGGGTAAATTGCCGGTAAACTGTACTCAACGTGCAGACAATAGTGAAGCGGCCGATCTCCGAAGACAAAGTACATAATAATAATAATATCTTTTAAAATCTTATAAATATGATCTAAAACTTTTCTAAGACGTACATTTTTATAAGAACCATCATGACTGCAGTGTGTAAAAACGAAGTCTCGGAACAAAACATTATTTATTCACTTATACTTTTATAACCTTATATTATGAAAGAGAATATTCATTTTCAAAATTCCTCCAACCCCACTCCAATTATCTCATAAATTTTGTAATGAACAAATATTATTTGTGATATTATGGTAATCAAATAAATTGCTTGACGTATTTTTACGTTAAACCGACAACAAAATTAACCAATCAACCACTTTTCCAGGAATTCTTGTAAATAGTTTTTTCTAAAGTTTTCCTTAACTGTGATTAACTGTCTAAAGATTTGACTTGGTATATCTATATCTATTTTTTAAATAATAAAGGTAACGCACCATGCTATTAGCTATCAAAGATTACTTTTGAAAGATCTGGCAACACTGTAAGTAAGCGTTTATGATTAATGGATATACATATGGCAACACTGTCAGTTAATTTCGTGATTAATTTTGATACATCTGGCAACACTGTCAGTTAGCTTTTATGATTAATGGATAAAATCTGGCAAATATGTGGCTTTAACACTGTGAAACACCTAAATAAAAATTATATTCTAGTAAAACAAATTGCATGACCTGTTTTTACGTTAAACCGAGAACAAAATCAAGGCCAGAAGTAGAAAGTGAAATTGCAGTAAACTGCTTGTTCCTTGTTATCGTTCTGTGATCAGGTAAATTTATTTGGTTCTTTGTCCAATTTAAATAATATTAAACTTTGTAAGTGACACTAGTAAACCCCTGTGGAAAATCAAAATCGGATTAATTAGATACACATCAGAAATACATGATTTATACAAAAAAGTATTTAAAAACAACCGACTTTATCTAGGCCTACCTAATTATGATGACGGGGATTTTTAACTCAGTAAATGTGTACAATTATAACGGTTATAAAACCGTAGGACTATTTGTTAAAATTTTGTATTTATGTATACTATTATATATCTCAATAAAGGTAAAAATATTATCTTTTAATTGCTTTTTGTTTCGTAATGATATATCAAATAATTTTAAGTACTACTACAGTATTACAATGAAGAAATTAATAATGGAATATTTTATATGTTATACGAAGTTGTACGAATGTTACAGAAGTTAAACGAAGGAGTATCTCTTCTTTAAAACGAATAGTTTGATGATAAAAGGTTGTATTTAAATACAGTTTATAACCTCAAAGCAAACATTATAACGCATTGCATTAGTTCTGTAACTTATATTTAAAAAATCAACTTAGTAAGAAATTATAATGAGTGAAGTTGTAAACATAACCCCAAAGTATAACATATACTGGGTTTGTTTAAGCGTTAAAAATGATGGGTACAATCAAATGTTATATTTCATGTTACTCACGTACACTCGCTTTTATAATAGTTGATTATTATTAAATTTACATAATGCGATTATTTTTATATTACGAATTTTCTTAACACAGAGCTTCATGGCGTTTAAAGATCATCAATTTTATGTATCACAAGCCATATTTGTTCGTTACACATTATTGAGATGGGGTGGTAGGGGGTGAGGGGTTTTTTGTAAATATTTTTATAAGGTTCCTCACGGTGATTTACTTCCCCGAGATTAGATTTTGTACTTTTCCATTTTTTAAATAAAAGAGGTAACAAGATTTCAGAAAATCGCCCAGTGTATTAAATGCAACTAAACTGCAATACTGAAATATTCGTAACATTAAAAAAGGAAATAGAATCGAGTCTCTATAATACAAAGGTTATCCCGTTGCTATGTCCTAAAGCACGTAAACTGGATACTACATAGTGATATCAAAACAAGTTGAAAATACAATATCAATAGGAACGAGATTGCTTGGATATGTTCAGTTGTACTTCAATATTGCTCGTTGAAAACTGATTATTTATTCTTTATGTATGTTTTCATTCAAACCGTACGATTAATTAATAAAAATCGTGTTTATTCTTTAAGAATGTTTATTTTTGTTTGTATATCTGTCTCTGGCATACTACATAGATAAACATATTTTCATATTGTTTTATCACAGAATAAAGTTTACTCTGGATAATCCTCTAAACATAAACAAGTTCAAGAATATTTAAAATATTATATATATATATATATATTTGTATGTATCATTAAATGGTTTACTCTTGAATTAAATGTCTGTGTGATATGCTATAAGCTTACATGATTATCGTTGGTACATCTGGCAACTATGCCAGTAAGCCTTTATTATTAACCCTCCAGAGGTCGCGTCAATAATAGTTACGTGAGGAGTCGCGCACGGTGGATTCCACCGGTTTTAGTATATAACTAAAAAACATTTCTAAAGAAGGTAGTTTATTGAGTAAAATGTTATTTAATATGTATTTTGCTACACAAATCAAGTTTTACAGTTTATTTCAATATTTTTTTGAAGTGAAAACTTCTTTAGCGGCGTTGGGCACTTTTTGCTTGGGGAAAAAGCATTGAATTCGCGACCGTTACCACTCGAGATATAGTATGTATTATATATATATATATATATATATATATATATGTATGTTAAACTGGTTTCAGACCTCCCCCGTCTACTAAATTACTACTTGTTAAGACCTCCGAAAATTTCTTGACCTCCGGTTGCTGGAGCTTATTGAAGGAGTCTACAATAGTCGATTCGTATAAAATCTGGAGTTCTATATCATAGATTAGTATGAACGTGAAATTGGTGGCTATATACAAATCCATTGTATATAGCTAAAGAACTCCACCAAAGAAATTCGAATTTGCCAATTAGCCAATTTTCAATATCGTTATAAACAGAACTGTTATTAATTTGTCTCGAACGTTGGGTTTGTTGTAGCTTATTTGTGTTCTTTGTTACATTGTTGCTACATCTCAATAAAACACTAATGTTATATTTTACAGTGAGATATAATAATGTGTACACTAAACAGCTCTTTCGTTATTCAACTTCAATGGTTTAGTAATTTTTAACATAAATAGCAATATTAAATAATATTAATATTTTTCAATTTCTTACATTAATTCACGTTTTTGGCCTCTTTGTTTTAGAGATCGAAAACAACATTCATATATTTAGAAATATTTTGCTATAAATATATACTTTGTGAATTACTTAATCAAAAACCATACGAGACAAAGGAGATTGCTTTTAGTCTCATTTTAAATATTTGTTTCCTTTATAACTTTTAAACTTACAATTTTTCGTGTATTTAAAATTCCTTCATGAAAAGTTGTAAAATTTATGATTTCAAATTGAATTTTTTTTAAATGTGTAGATTTTAAAAGTTTATAAAACAATTTAAAAGTTATTGTTTACTAATTACGAGTTTTATTTTTAATATTACTTAAAGATACCAATTTTTACTTTAGTCTAAGTAAATCATGAAGACTAAGTTATTAAGTATTTTTGACAAGAAACTTATTGCTTTTAACAAAATATCGTTTTGGAATTACATGAAACCTACCCACAATACCACGTGTTATTTGCCCTTTTAACAGACAAAAAGGGTTGGGATGGGTTAACGAAATAATTGGTATGAAGATAGTTTCAAAAAAAACAAGGCCAGAAATTGGGACAGACTATTTATCTACTTTGCATTACCAAAATGTGCAAATAAGTGAAAGTAATATTGTAAAAAAAAAAAAACATATTGTGTCTATTCTTGGACAATTTCCGTAATATCAAATGTTGCCTGGAATATTTTTTAATTCTGCAGATTCTTTAATTATAAGTGCCAACTCAGGACTAAACAGGTACAAATTAGATCAAATCTACTGCAGTTATAAAGGAATTAGGAACTAAATAGTCACGGTAATGTAACAAGTATTAGTACTGTATATATAGATTTATACAATTTTAGGATTAAATTAAATAAATTTTGATGTTTTATTGTCCAGTATTTAAAATTTAACTTTTATTTTTTTTCTAATGAACTTGGACTCAATAACAATATTGTTTGATAGAATAAACTTAGAACACAAAATCTCACTACTAATATATGTTTATTAAATCAAACGCGTTCCAACGACAAAGTCGCCATCTTCACGATGCACAAGCTACAACAGTCAAACTATAACTCTAATTTGTATTTTATATTTTATTTATAAAACTTTAGTTATGGTTTGACTATTGTAGTTCGTGCATCACTGAAGATGGCGACTTTGTCGTTGAAACGCTTTTGAGTTAATAAAAGTATTAGTTGTGAGAATTTGTGTTCTAAGTTTACTCTATCAAGTGTATCTTCTCACAAGTCAAGCTCAATTATCTATATATTAATTTGAAAAGATTTTTTGTAATCCGAGTGACATCTCGACTTTTACTGGACCGATATACACGCAGTTGGTACCAAATTTAAGGTAATTGTCTGTATATTTGCCTATTTTGCTTGGATTTCAGCTATTACCCCACTAAATTTTCTAAAAACGGAAATTAACATCTCTTATGGCAATATAACATGGGGTAAAATTTTAAGCCTATTCCAAGTGTTACCTGGAGTTCTATTGAACCGATTGACATGCAGTTTGTGTTAAATGAAAGGTAATTAACTCTATATTTGCCCATTTGCCTTATAATTTTACTATTCCTTCATTTAATATTTTAAAAATGGAATTTAAAATATTTTCTATTCATTAACATGGTGTTTACTGATCAACGGAATAGCACAGATCAGCTGATTATAACAGCACATGTTTTATTATCATAACATGGTTTGTTTATGTTGTAATATACTTTATTGAAGTAGGTTATGTTTAATTTTGCTGTTGCTTAATTATGTTTTTCTGTTTATATTTCAATAGTTATGGAGGTGAAACGTATAATTAATGATGGAAATAGTCTTTTTACATGTGTTTCTTACTTTTTTATTGGACTTAATCATTTAAATTAACGAAATTAACTTTAAATTTAAACCTCTTATGGCAATTTAACATTGGGTAAAGTTTTAAGCCTATTCCGACTGTTATCTGGAGTTCTATTGAACCGATTGACATGCGGTTTGTGTTAAATGAAAGGTAATTAACTCTATTTTTGCCCATTTGCCTTAAAATTTTACTAATCCTTCAGTTAATGTTTTAAAAATGGAATTTAAAATATTTTCTATTCATTAAAGTGTTTTTACTGATCAACTGAATAGCACAGACCACCAGATTATAACAGCACATGTTTTATTATCATAACATGGTTTATTTATGTTGTAATTTACTTTATTGAAGTAGGTTAAGTTTAATTTTGCTGTTGCTTAATCTTATTACTTTAAATGAGCAATTCTTGTATCTATCTTTGTATCTGTCATGTATCTCGAAAACGACTCTAACGATTTTGATGAAAATTTGCGTATAGGGGTTTTTGACGTCAGAAATTGAATGTGCTAGGTCTTATGTCTGCTAGTTCAATAGTAGTAGTGGAGGTGAAACGTATAATTGGTGATGGAAGTTGTCTTTTTAGATGTGTTTCTTACTTTTTATATGGGGCTTAATTGTTCAAATTAAACGTAATGTAATTAATTAAATCAATTGTACCAATCTTACAAAAAGAATAATTAAGGGAACGGAAGCAATACTGGGCCACATAGATTGGTACTGTTCAAGACTTACCTTAGAATTTAAATATCACCAAAGGAGGAATATTTCAGCTTATCTCTTACAATGCACAGGATACCTAAAGGTTACCTCAATAAACTATAGAAATAGGTATAATTTTAGGTTTATTAACCAAGTTAAGTAAAAATTTATACGCCCTTAATACAAAAGATAATTAACATGCCCTTAATACAAAAAAGATTGAGATTAAAAAAAGAAAACATATATATTTTATTAAATTTAATTTAAAAACCCTTCCCAAAAATAAAATTCAAAAACCCTCCCTTTTAATAATAATTACAGAAATTATACAAAAAATTTTACAAGTTACAAAGTTTTAACATGAAGTACCATGGATTTGTTTTAAGAAAAAAAAAATATATGTATGTCGTTGGCCAACTCTAAAAGGTAATTATATAATTAAATAAATAGACAAAATTAATTATGAGACGTCTCTCTATATATATAAAAAAATATAAGAATTTCTAGTGTGTACAGCCCTGAGGGGCTATGGTCCGAAATATTGCTATAGCTGCACCGCCCAATTTACTTAATACTAACATATCCTAAATAGTACACATGTGCAAAATTATTTTCAAAAATCCAGCCTATTTAACACTTAACATAAAGAAAAGAACAAATGCAGAGAGTTCTCATTTTTAAATTAACTTTTGTCTCTAATTAAAACTCAGTAGAAATATTTTGATTATGTATTGAATTTTCAGTTGCAAGGTAGGCCTTTTCAAATTGTAGTAGTTGCAGGTTATCTCATTGCATTAAACATCCCCTGCAGTCGGACCAGTTTAACTGTATAACACAGATAACAATTTCCTTTTTAGAAAACTTGCAGTTATTTAAATAAGCATAAAATGATAGTTCTTTTGAGTTGGCTGTATTTATTAAATTTTGTAGCACAAATAGCAAATTGCTACATAGATGGTGATTGTTAATATGACATGCGTAACGTTGCATAACACTGTCTGTACATGTTAGGTAGCCACATGGTAACATAAAAGAAATGTTAACGTTTAGTTACATATTAGCCATATATTTTGCTTATAGCTTATTAAAAGTTTTCAATATCTGTTACACTGTAGACATGCTACACAGTTATAGTTAATTAATGCATAACACTTTATGCTTGCTTGTGGAAATATCTTTAGGCTTTAACAATAACCAAAATGATATCGGCTTTATAGTTTTTTGTAGGCTGTAAGAATTACATTTAAAATTTAGGCTGTAAGAATTACATTTAAGTTTAGGCTGTTGTAAAAAAGAAATATATAGGTCTCTCTAATAAATTGAACAAAATGAGTTAGGAAGTTGTACATGAAGCAAAAGTGGAAATAACCTAATTAAGTTTTACAAGTAATATCTCATAATTACTAAGGTAAAGCTGAAATATTGTACCTGGTATGCGAAAACAAAAGGTTTAGAAGTAAATGATGTTCTTCAGCGACACACGTTACCCCGATCAAATTATTTAAGGTTCGGCAACATTACGACCACTTGCCAGCGTCTAAGAGTTTTCGTTCGTAACGGTCTAATGGCCGACGCTCCGACCAATCTCAACTTAATAGATAAAGAACAGCTGATCGGTTGTGGGATGCTATGGCATTCTAAAGTAGTGTTACGGCTTCAGATACCGTACGGAGTCGACGTCTGGCGGAGAAAAGGATAACTATTTGGGGACTGGATGAAGGTTAAATGATAGAAAGGTTGTAAATCGGTAAAGAAGTAATATTTAATAAAAATAAAAAAAAATATAGGTGGCCCGAATGTCTAAAAACGGCACACAATGTATTAAATCAGGTAACTAGGCCTACTCCTAACTTGCGAAATATTCGCACGGGTCAGCTAGTATTTATTTATTTTTAACAATATTGTTATTAACTTAACTATAAACCAAAAGTATTGCAATATCAGCTGTTTCGTTGTGTTTAGCTTCTGCCAATCATAATTCACATACTTAGACAAAAATAGACGTTCCTGAACCAAATTAAAATTTTCTTTATCTTAATAAAGTTATTACCCTGTGATTGTCAAACTAAGAAAGTTATTGTAATTTGTATTCGTAAGATTTCGTGCAAGAAATAACATATTTACAAGCCTGCTTTTATACATGTTTTAAATAGCTTAAAGTAGTGTTGTGACTAAAACATATAAATGTGTAAACAAATTTGATTTTCAGATCCATTTGAATAACGTCCCTGTACACGGAAGAAAGACCAAATATTTTTTTTTTAAATTAAAAACTTATGTTTTTAAAATGTATCTTAGTTTAAAGATAAAATAGTATCGACAAAAAACTTAGCGAGTTACAGTGTTATTAATGCCCTAAACATTTTAGTATTACTTCATTTCAACAGGTTAACTGAATTAAATTTAAATTTCTAAATGTTTTTTCTATAACGTGGTTATAATGTAAGCTATTCACAATAATTTTAAATCATTTCGTTTCTCATTGACGAAAACAATTATTTCGAGTTATTTGTCAATACAAATTTTACACGGCCGTCATTTTGAAAATTTGCATAATCAAATCATCCTTTGATTATATATATGTAGGCCTATACTAAAGGTGGTATAAAAAGAAGTTCAGAGTTGAAATTGTTTGCGCATTTTTCAGAGTTTATGGGCGTTTTTTGCAGACATAAGACCTAGCGCATTCGATTTCTGACGTCAAAAAACCCCTATATGCAAATTTTCATCAAAATCGTTAGAGCCGTTTTCGAGATCCGCGACAGATACAAAGATAGATGCAAGAATTGCTCATTTAAAGTAATAGGATCACGTACGTAAATACAAAATTTTAAAAAATAGGCCTACAGTTTTATAATTGTACACATTTACCGAGTTAAAAATTCACGTCAGCATAGTTAAGTATTTGTAGGTTATTTTAACATTGAAATGGGTTGCCCACGTCCTCGTTTTGAATTTAGGGACCCAAGCTTTAAACCTCTGCAGAATTAAAATTTGAATTTGATGCAACAGTGGATAGTACGTAAATCGTCCAAGAATAGACACAATATGTTTTTTGCCAAAAATACTTTTACTTTGTCGGCATATTTTGGCAATGCAATAAATATTTCAGGAGTGATTAAGTTGTGCGTCAAAACGCCCGGCCTTGATTTTGAAACTAAAGTTATAAAACGGATTTCGTTAACAATAACGAATCCTTTTTACCTGCTAAAAGTGCAAGTCACACGTGGGAATATTGAGTATACGTTTATGGCGTTCCAATAAAGACTTTAATTTTCTTGACAAAATACTTCCACTTAGTCTGAATAGCTAGCCTATGCAATAAATGTTTCAAGAGAAAATAAGTTGTCAGTCAAAATATTTATGGCCTTATTTTGCAACTTAAGTCATAACCACGATTTCGGTACCATCCCAACCCTATACCTGCAGTCTTGAGTTTTCTACCTGCTAACGCCGCAAATAGCCAAGTAATTTTGGGTAGGTTTCCAGTTAGAATTGTAAAACATCTGTACGAGTAGGAAAGTATTTAAAATTAAAATGCTGTGGCAAAAATTAATTAGTTATGGATTATGAATTATTTGTTTTTAAAATAATGGTTTCAATTGCATCAAATTATACACTTTTAAATTGAACATAGCTCCCCCATTGGTTGATTGCTAAGTACTTATGAATAATAAAATAGTATTTATTTTACCCAAATATCTTCTTTATTTCAAGATCAGCCAACTACCTTAGGTGTCAATATAGACATTTGCAAATATTGTCATAATTATCGAGCACAGCAGTGTATTGTTTGGTAAACATATTTTCTTAACTATGAGTTATGATATTATCTCAATCAATATTAATTGTATTTAATATCAATCGATTTCGATCAAGAAATATGGAAATGGGTAAATTTTATTGTGATGTCAATTCCAAAATGTCGGAAAGTGTTGTAAATGTTGCACTTTCCAAATTTTTTACAGTTTTAAGAAATATTATCGATACTAATTCCAAACTGGTGCTGATGTCTAAAAAATTGCATAAAACTAACATTATTGGAATTACCAAGTCCATGTAATAAGGAAACAATTTTTAAAATAATTAATATAACCAACAAATTAAATAAAACACTAAAGCGTAGACCTTACAATCGGGGACTTAAACATGTCTTGTATCCCACCCATGTTAATTGTCTATATTGGCGACCAGTTTTTCAAGATGTACTTGAAATAGAAAGATGAAATTTGCAGGCCTTTGTTATTGTTATGTGAGAAGTACACTGTAGTAAAATAATTTTAAAAAATAATAATAATTTATGGTTTTTATAAAAAATAGGCCAAAAAAACATGTCTTCATACACAAAATATTTTTTATTCATTTATTTATAATAAATTGACATTAGGTTAATACCACATGTTTACAGTTAAATTTATGATATTTAGTAAAAATTTCAAGTCTGCATCCTTAGTAGTTCCTGAGATATCTGGTTATTTGTGTAAAAAATACTGTTTTCCGAAAAACCTAGGAAAAGTTAATAAATTAAATTTTTAATAACAAACCAGGCACAATTTATTACTTACATAAGTTAAAACCCCTTCTGGGCAGTAGTCATCTTCATTTTTCTCTTCTTGTACTAGGTTCTGTTTCCTTTTCTTTATTCTGGCCTCCTTGGTCATGCCTTCCGCTGCTCGGTCGGCTTGTTTTATACGAGTGTCGTTAAAATCTTCAATTGTATATTGGCCTAAGTCCTTAACACCTAGTTCTTCCAGGACCTTAATTCTACCCACATTTCCATCATTGAATGATATCACAGCATCCCAAAGTCCTAGGTCTAGAGTATTTTTACCGATGAAGTTGGCTTTGGGCAGACGGCTCCAGATAATATTGTTAATCGACTCGTTACAATTTTGTGTACGCCCATGTAGACATTTTTTCAGGGCCTCTTTATTACTTAGATCTCTGTAAATAGGTTTAATTTGATTCATGATAACTTCTCGGAGTGACTTCTTGTGTCTATAGCCAGCCGGATCTTTTCTATACCTGCACCAGGTATCTGGAGCAGGAGGACACATCGCGTGACTTGGGTTCTCATCTGTGGCAAGTCGGTGGAAATACGTAGCCCACACTGCCTTGTGCATTTTTCCCAAATTGCCTGAGTACCTCTTATGTCATTCCCATAATAGGATTGTGGCTCATCTATTACCTTGTCGGTCAGTCGTCCTGCACCTTTTATAGATTTTCCATCCGCGACCTTTGTCCCACCTAGCTTCCGACAGCATAACAGAGCCCCGCAATTACATAAAACATTGCTAAACATTGATCTGAGTGTATACATGGATACAATAAAATTATATTCTTAGTATTACCTTGAAAGTCATCAAATTGTTTTTCATTGGAAGTTAGCTTCATCCTAGAAGAGCTTACAGGAACTGAAATTGTGATGGGAGTTGTAGGCCTAGGACTAATTGCTTCTGAAGAGCTAGTTTGTAATTCCCGCATTTGGTCCACAGCGATTGTCATAGGCTTCTTATATTTTTTTACTCTAAACACACGTTTTTTAAAAACACCCTTTGCCTTAGTCATTTTGGAACTAAAATAAAACTACAATCATTAGAAAATGACACCACACTACTTATGATTCACGATTATAATTCCAAAACACAACATAACCTAAACGCTGTCTCCTGTTTGGCAGTCACATGTTTTTTTTTCAACACAGACAACTCAACTTGCTCAACTACACAGATACTTGAAAATTATAGGTAAACAAGGTAATATAATGTAATAACCAACTAGCTCGTCAACGGAGAGTCGTAGGATTGTGATTCAAGTTTTCTCTTATTGGTCTTAATCTTGCGAAAAGATTGAGCCATCACTTGTTTTTATTCGATTAGTGGTTCAAATTATAATATTTGTATTGGACCGAAATATTTCTAAGAATTTAAGCGAGGTGGTGACAATGACCGCAGGCATGAGGGTGGCCGGGCGGTCGGTTTCACAACAATAGCATTATTTTGGGCCGATCGACCCCTACACCTTTCCCTCTATACTTGTCCCCGACTATAGCACTATAACGAAGAGTCAACTATTGGAGCCGAAAAATCATACGCTCAATATGTGACGACAGATTGAAAAAAAAAAAAAATTAAAAATACTTTTCATAATATGTTTATGCATATGTTCTATATTTTCGTGTTCTCAATTAAATATACTATAGTAAAACCCAAAAACAAAATTGAAATTTTAAAGTGTTCGAGTCCCTTTTACTATGTTCGAGAATACACTTGTATGTTGTGTAACGATATTGATCAAATAAAACTACTTTGCGAATTTACTCCTCATTAATTAAAGATGAAAGAAATATTAGGGAGCAATTGACGTATAATAAATAAGTACCAGCTGACCGAGCTACCCTCTTTTAACCTTTTACGTATTTTATGTACTGAAACAAGTATACGAAATGTATAACATTATTTTGTAAGTATTTTGCGCACGCTGTATTATCAGAGCCCCTCACCTCTGCTCTCAGCTTTGAGATGCAACCTACAGGAGAACTCTGTAAAACATTGACTTTCGAAACGATACATCAACTGAAGTACTGTAGTTATAGTAGACAACTTGGAACATTGAGTTTGGAAATAGGCAAATAAATATTCATAAAAATTACCGCTATTAATATGCGGTATTGAAAGGAATTGAAAAAACTTAAAGGATAAATCTTTTTACCGGGAAAGTATCTGTACAAAATTATATTGTAATGAACTTTGATTAAAAAAGGAAAAATCATACCAGCTGCAAACAAATTCGCAGACACCCGCGCAAACCGAATGTTGAGACATTTCCCACACATACTCCAAAGAAGTTGAAAATGTGTTACCATTTGAATCATACCAATAAAAGTCATTCCAATTTTCATCAACAACTATTTTTTGTATGCCTAGACTTTTATCTTGAGTATTAAATAAAAGAAATGAAAGCGAATAAAAAAGGCAGACACCATCGCCAATGATTGGTATGACAATATGGAGTATAAATATTCCATTGATGCTAATCACTTCTACTATTTCCATATCAAAACACAACAGTAACCTAACATAGGATAATAGAACATTATTTGATAAATTCAAAAATCTTTCAATAAAAATGTTTTTGTTTTCATTTTTTTAAATGTATTTTCAAAGCAAATAAAAAACTATCTTTTAGTTGTGGAATAATTTGTTCTGCCTATTGCTGGTAGCACTCATACACGAAAGAATTAAATAAACATTTTGTTTATTGCTCCTCCTTAACAGAGTAAAACCATGCACTTTACTATAAAAAAACGAAAAATTAGAAGGAGCGTGATAACTAGGCCTACCACTAAAACGATATATACCTAATATATATTAACAAATTTCGCAGGATTAACCATAATCTCACAGCTATACTTCAGAAATGAGTCAGGCCTATATTAAAGTTTAATATTTCACTGTCAATTTAGACCAAGTTTTACTTTCTTCTGACAAATTAAATTGTGGATTCCAAAATATTTGTATGGAGACGGCAACATTTATGGTTATGCCAGGGACGACATGGTTATGCCTTGTTGCCAAATGGAACAGATCCTGTGTTGCCGTCATGTGCACTTTTCCAAACTTAGAGTTCTGTCCAATTATCTTTTTCAATTCCTTACATGTGGGTAGGGTATATGCTTGTTGCTGCTTTGCGTTATTTGAATGTGTACAATATATTATTAATTACATAAGTTATGCGCAATAGTAAAAAGTATTCAAGCGTTCTAGTATTGAATTGAAATGTAAAACTATTTATCTGTTTTGACTACGTCGAAAAGTGTTTGCCTGTCAATAATAAAATTTATCTTAGATTGTTAAGTAATATATATACACGGTATATAACTAGTTTTAAAGAAGCAAATTATCTTAATTAAAAATTCAGTTACATAGGCCTACTTTATGTATGAACTAATCAATTACGAATGGTTACAGCGTTTTAATTCATCTAGGAACCCTTTATATAATGGTAAGAAAACGGAAACTTTGATTACAAACTGAAACTAAATAAAAGATGTATTACAAATTCATAATATGGAATAGTTACGGTTTTTTTGAATATTAATACATTACTGTGCATATCCTTCCTAGAAACAATGTAGGATTATTTTAATAAAAATAATAATATTGTTTTAGAATAAATTTAGCAATCATTACATTTTACTTAGTACTACTAATAAAATGAAATTAGTTTTTATCCAACCCACCCAACTTTTAATCCTTATTTCGAAACATATAAAACGATTTAAATTATAATATATGAAAGGTTTGTATTCCAGTTATTCTGCACAAGTCAATTATATTTGAGAAAAATTTTACTCCTTTAAACGAGAATGGAAATAAAACGGCAATAAACTAAAACCCAGTTAAGTAAAATTGGACTTGAGTTTAAGAATAGTCCTTTCAAGGAAGATTTAAAATTACAGTATACTTTTTTTAAATATCATGTTTATATTGATTGGTACTGTATAAGTACCAACTATGGCATTAAAATGATCGCTCGAACAAGAATGTAAGACCGGCATTAAAAACATTAAAGTTCTTTTCCACGAATTATAAAAAGAAAATGTATTTCAAATTGTCTGTATCAGTCGTTTCATTTATTACGTAACATTCCAGGTTCCATGAGATTTTGAATATTACATCTTGGATAACAGACATATTGCACTTAAATAACATGAGCACTATCACTGCCCTGACCAAGATTAATCTATCAACACATCAATCTTAAAATCGGTTTAGTCACTAAAGTTACAGAGGTATGAGTGAAATAATTTTAGATTCGAAACAGCGAACATACTCCTGGTGTAGTGGCATTTATTTTACTCCTGGCATTTTTTTATGTGCTACATTTTATGTGAACAAGTTTTATGAAGAAACGTCAGATTTTAATCTCCTCTAAATTGAAGATAAATTTTAAAGACCCAATAATTTTATTATTGAGCTAAATTTTACACATATCAGTGAAATTAATTAAAAAGAAAAATACTAAGCTAAAAAATATATTATTAATTTATCAAATATTAACATCGTTTGTTTCTTTATTTTGTATGATCGAAATCTGTAGGGATCGAGACAAACATATTTCACAATATAAACATGAAGTTCAAACCTGACGTGAAGTTATCCCTAACAATGATCTATTTCAAGTAAAATAAGATATTATATCCAATTATGCCTTTCAAAATGGCGACTGTTTGAAAACTTCAAATTTAAATTATATAAAAACCGTAAATTTCAACAAAAAATATTGTCACCTTTTTATAGCCCTTTTAATCGAAGTATAGTGTAACTATCGAAACAATCGGATGAAGGATTAAACTGCTGTTATATAAGACTGTTTAGTTAAAGACAGCATACGTAACCACAATATTATGATGTTTTGCATACTTTTACTGTAAGATATTTTATGTATACAGGATGATTCATATAAGTGTGCCAGTTGTTTCTCTTGAAATCTATAAGAGCTATTAAAAAAAGTTAAATAGTAACTCCCCTGGACGTTTTGTTCTGTATAATTTTGTGACTGATATTGTTATCTCAATTTTTCGATATGGCGCCATTTTTTCCAATATGGCGGCCAACTTTCGAATTTCTTAAAGAACACTCTATATTTTATGATGCTTCTGGATTTTACAAGTTATTTTAAGACTTTTTTGTTACGGCTAACCGTTTAAAAGTTAGAGGAATATAAAGTTTTAAAAACACCCTATCTGGGCGGATCATATTTTGTTATAGAAACGTTTTGAACCAATGAAGACGCTCTTAACACTAATAAAGCATTTTTTAGACAAGCGAATAACTTTTTAAAATCATCAAATACGTTTTTTGTTTAATTTTTTTAAGCCATAATACAACTGTTAATTATTTTCATTGTTCAAATTGTTGTTTTACGAAAGCCCTGTGTTTATTAGGCTACAAGTTCTCATTTTAAAGTTAAGTTATTATTGTTTTTTATATTCTAAAATGGCGGCCATCTTTACAGTGGTTAATATTGTGGTTAAGTTATCATATTTGCAAAAATCGTACCTCTAAAATAATGTGATAAAGTTTTCCAGTATTACCTAATATAGCGGTAGTTCGGCGGAATAAATCTAGCTACCGCATCTATACAGAGTGAGTTTCTACTGACACCATTAACTTCGCCAGTGTGTTCTACTCACTAAATGAAATAAAAAAGTTCATAGGACCCATGTCCGATTCTCAACCATTTGGCTGGAGTCGCGTATTTTGTGTTTTTCAAAATCATGCTATTTTGCCTCACTATTTGTTTGATAAAAATAAAACTAATGAACGTACCGAATTGAACTACCAGTGGCGGCTCCTTGTAAGGTTGTTTGGTTGCACAACCCCCAATAAAGAAAACAAATAATTAAACACATTAATATTTCTTTAAATATCAGTGCATTATCAATATCGACGTCATTTCAATCCAAAATTTACGGCCAAAAATGTCCCCAAACGGTTAAAAAGCCGAAGAACATCAACCCAACCTTCGCGCGCAGCGTCTCGGAACGCACTGCTTCTGCAACCAGAGCCGAATACAGTTATTAGCATTGAAACTGGTGGGGGATTTGGAACTTATCAGTTGCTATGACAACTCACATAAAGCCTTCAGGTGCATTAAAGTTCTGCAACAAGCCACCGGGGCGCTAGGTTTTGCCCGCCATAATGCCTTGATGTTCATATTTCATGTTTTGTTTAGTGAATAATGCAAGACATTTTGAAGTTATGTGTTGTTACTTTTGTTATCGTATTTTGGCTACCTGTGTTTGGTGTTTATTTGTTTTAGATTGTGTTAATATATTTTAATGTGTATGTCTTTAGTCTGGATTCCATTACAATAGTGCTTTTTACATTATTCTCCATAAGTTGTAGCAATTTGAGTGGGCCTACACAGAAAGTGTAGTGTGTAGTGTTGATTAGACGCCAATCAAAAGCTGTTAATATTATTTTCATAATTAATTAATATTCGTGCCATTTGTGATTTAATTATAGTTTTAATGATAGGCCACAACCTATTACCAAAATGTTTGAATCACTATCCCAAATCTATTTTCAAATATCCATACAATTCAAATAATAGTTTTTCAACAAAAAAGGATAGGCCAAGTTCCTAAATAGGATATGGGGCGAGTTCATAAATCCGATTATGTTAATGCTATGTTCAGGTTATGATTATTATAAAATTAAAATTCTGTTAAGTTTACCCTTCAGAAGAACAGACGGATGGACTTTCTTTTTAAATGAGGTTAGTGATATTTAAACATATAATGTGCCTGAATTCTATGTTTATTAATGCATGATTTAAATTGTTATTTTAAGTTTATTTACAATTTTATTGTAGGCTAGTAATACCCTCAACTGAAAGCTAAACGTAATGGTAACCAAACCATTTTAATGTATTTAAGTTAAAAATGTTGTGTAATTAAGACAAAAACGTATAATTCCACGTGTAATTCCTCATCTAAAATAATGTGTTAAATTGCGTTCATATTCCATACACCCAGACCCCCCAGATATTCTCTCCACATAATTGCAACCACCAAGTTAATAACTCACCAGCCGCCACTGTGAACTACTACGTTCGGTGCTTCCTCAAAAAAGAAGTCTACCGCACCCCAGGCACACAGCTGAGGAAGTAAGAAATAGGATTGTGAGGGATGCTGATCGTCTGCGCATTGACATCAACTTAAAGGCGAGTGTGAGAGAACTACAAAAACGAGTCCAGGCATGCATTAGAGCGGATGGTGGCCATTTTGAAAACTTTCTTAAGTAGAATAGTTTGTAACCTCTTATGTTGGTTTATAGTTTATTTGAATTTCTTTCCTAAAACCAAAGTTACAGCTGATTTCATAAAACAAATAAGTACATCATTTCAGTGCATTTCTTTGTTAAAACCAAATCAGTAAAACGTGTTTTATTTTAGTTTCTTAGAGTTTTTACTGTCATACCTAATCGTAAAACTTAAAATTTGTACATAATTTTAAAGGTTATTAAATAAGGAAGTTTTTAATTTCATATCATATTGCCTTACTTTTCATTTAAGTAGTAAAAAAGGTCATGAAATGTAACCTAAAACATTTACTTACCCAACTTCTTATTTTATTTCCAATTTTGAAAGGCATCATTGTTGACAAAGCATTACAAAAACAACCTTTACTTGGTTTTATAGCAAATTCAATTATTGTTCTAATGGTTTTAATTGCAATTCGGTCCGTTCGTTAGTTTTATTTTTATCAAACAAATAGTGATGCAAAATAGCATAATTTTGAAAAAAAAAACACAAAATACGCGACTCCAGCCAAACGGTTGAGAATCGGACATGAGTCCATATGGACATTTTTATTCCATTTAGTGAGTAGAACACACTCGCGAAGTTAATGGTGTCAGTAGAAACTCACCCTGTAGATATGATGACAGGCAAATTCGATTAACAACTGATTATTTTTGACACTTTCAGTTTTTATGCTCTAATTGAAAGCTGTGTTTTACTTTTCCGATTCTAATAATTAATCTAATGAAAGTGATAAATAATAAGCCTTTATTTGAGATTCAATACATTATTTACATCGATTACTTTTTATTTGTTCGTTAAAACATAGGCATATGCGTGTAGTTAAACAGTGTCACAGGTAAAGCGGCAAACACGATTTTAAGGGTTTCGGCTGTTTAATAGTATAATAAATATAAATGGGAACTACGCCTAAGTTAACATTTTTAAAACTGATGTTTATGATTAGAAATGAATTTTAACAATGTAGATTTTTTTGGCAGTGTTCACAATTGTAACCCGATTCAGAATGGTTAACTAAATAAATTACATCGTTTACCTGCTCCATTTAAGGCTCCATTTAAGAGGATGCTGCCACGTTTTATATGTTTAGCATATAAAAGTTTTTAAATTCGTATAGATCAATTAATTTGTAAAGAATCATTTGTTAACTCATAATTTTCAAGTCCAGTATCACATAAATTCCCTCAGCAGTACATAGCTGACCGCGTTTTAAAGGTTTGCATATTTTAAAAGTTTTACAAACTTGTTTAGGGCATTTATTTGTAAAAATAATTTTGTTATCTTATCATTTTCAAGTCGAGTATCTTATAAACTCCCTTGGCGAAAATTGATGGACACGGCTTGTATGGGTTATAAGGATCCTTATTTTTGGATTGAAATCGAGCTCATGTAGTGTATTACTTATTTTTTACACTAATATATAGAACTTTCTTGAGGAAATACCCCACCATCGCATCCTGTAAAATAATAATGAATAGAAACCACGAACATTTTTTAATAATGTACACAATTTACTATACACAATGACGTAAAGTATCCAAAAGTATTACATACAAGATTATCTGTTAGGGATGACTATTTAGTCATCTTTATAACGAGTTTCCAAATTATTTAATAATTGGGTAAATATTTCTTCCAAACTAAAATAATACACTTGTACGGTATGAGGGCTTCGGTTTTGCCAGATCTAAACCAATTGGTATTACTCCCAAATGCTGTGGGGTATAAATTTGTTCAGTTGTTCATGAGACGGGTCCTTTGACGAAAAGAAGTTATATGGAATAAGATTTACAGAAAAGTAGATTTTCTAGAATTTTATTAAGATATAATTTACTTTCTAATAGTTTTGTGTTAAATATTTGACCGAGATTAATTTCCAGATTAATTCTTCTAATCGTCGTTTTAATCTTACAGTCGCTACATCGCTACATCAATCTTCACATAAACACTTTATTTAGGGGCAGACCTAACCTAACCTAACCTAACCAAAGTCATTCATGTATTAGTTAGTTAGTTTTTTACATGTTTATAGTTGTTTACACTCCTAGGAAACGGCTAAGACTTACAAGTGAAATCATTGTATTTTTGAATAACAAAGTTGCATTTGACTTATTAACAATAAGGGTAACTTGTACCTTTGTGGAATAGGGCCAGGCGCACACCCAGGGGGGCTAAAGCTACCCCTCTCCCCTAAGAAAACATCAACTAAAAAATATCAATTAATAATTACAAAACAAGGTCAATAAAAATGATGTTGCTAGAAATAACATTTTTTGCACGGTCTCATTTAACTACAATCACAAAATGTATCCGTTTTGCGTTTTACATTTCTTTTTAAATCCCGTTCATTTGTTATGTTATTGATATTTTTTAAGTATAAAGTTCGAATTTTTTCTTACAGAATACAAAAATGTACAATTAAAAGTAAATCGCAAGCCTTATCTGAACTTTCATAAATAATGTTCAGTTTTTTTTCTCATGACGCAATTACAAAAAATATATATTTATAAAGTGGTTTTAAATGAGGCAATGTCAAAGCGCTCAGCTGCAAGAACTCCACTGTTTGGATACTGCTATAGGCCGAAGCGCTGGAGTCGCCGGTTGATTTCTCTTTTGCTGGAGCAGTGCTTTAAGGGGTGTGGGGGTTACCCTGTCCGCCAAACGTATGATAAATAATAAAAAATAGTAAACTTTATTAAATTTTTACTCAGTTGCAAAAAAAGATATTGCAAAAAGCCTTAGCAATCAACACCCTCAATCTATTTGACTTTAAAGAAAAAATACAGCTTTCGTTTTTTGACGAAAATAACACAAAAGTATATTTAACTAGAAAGAAAGTTCAGAAAAATTGTATGAGTTTTAGGCTAGCATTAGGTAAACAAAGCAAATATAAAAAGACAAAAGCTTGACATTCTTAGATGTCTTTGACGTGTCTAGAAAAAACAAAAGCATGTAGGTCTATTTTACATCTATAGAAAACCAACGCATACTGACTTATTTATATCGCAGGACTGATCGCATGCACAAACACACAAAAGAGCGGCCTTTAAACTTTATGGTCAAGCTATACTCTTATCGCAAGAATTCTACCTGGCCGAAAAACTGCATATAGTACAGTAAAGTTAGACCAACCAATAGGCCTACTCAAACTGGGAAATAAAAAAGACAAAGGTTTGATTGTTGGAAGTTGGCCATTTTAAAATAGGACATATAAATAAAATAGGATTTTGAAAAGATATTTTATGAAATTTAGAAAGTAACATAGTTAAGTTTCGGGAATATTTATACTAGGGAAATTATAATCGACATGTGTATTATGTTTCATGGGCAAAATATTTAATGTACTTTTTGATGATCTGAATAAAGACAAAATTTATTCACAAGTCACAAGCATTGTTATAATCTTTTCAAGAACAACTATTTTGATGAAATCAAATAAGTTCTTTTAATATTTGTAATAAGTACTCATATAACAAATATTAGGCAAATTCGAGTTCAAATAAACTATTCGATCAGTTATAAAAGAGGAAAACTATAAATAAATAACATAGAAAAGTAAGAACATTAAGGGTCGGCTCTAGCTGTCGGCCATGTTGGCTGACACTCCATAAGACCAATGTTAAATTAAAATCCAAATTTTTTAAATTTTTGATCGGATAATTATGAACGATATGTCATTTTAAAGCTATGGTCAATATGCATGCAAATGGCTTTTCCAAAACTAAGAAAAACATTTTGTTTAATATGTATTAACAATTTAAAACATTGATTTTTAATATTTTTTTAAGTTGTCAATATTAATTATAGCGAAAAACAACCAAGCCATTCGCATGAAGAATTTCGTCCCCAAGAATTTGGCATTTTTTTTAAAACGCTATTTGAACAATTTAATTGCGGGTTTTAAATGGATTTAGGCTGAGCAATGTCCGTGTAACCTACCGCCGCTATAGGGTGATTTTAAATATTTTTTTACGTTGTAACTATTAATTATAGCGAAAAATTACCAAGCCATTCGGATGAAGAATTTTGTCCCCAAGAGTCTGGTATTTTTTAAAAAACGCTATTAAACAATTGCAGGTTTTAAATGGATTTAGGATGAGTAATGTCCGCGTAACCTACCGCCGCTATAGGGTGATTTTAAATATTTTTTTACGTTGTAACTATTAATTATAGCGAAAAATTACCAAGCCATTCGGATGAAGAATTTTGTCCCCAAGAGTCTGGTATTTTTTAAAAAACGCTATTAAACAATTGCGGGTTTTAAATGGATTTAGGATGAGCAATGTCCGCGTAACCTACCGCCGCTACGCTGGAGTCGCAGGTTGCTTTCTGTTTTACTAGAACCGACCCTTAAGTAAAATTGTAGGAAATATTTTAAATATTGTTAAATAGATGAAACATTTCACAGCAGCGTCTTTAGTAAATTTCGGCAATTCTTTTCATTATTTTTAGGTTTTATTGCCCTCGTAAAACAAACAAAGGTCTCCCTTAGGGCTAGTTCCATAACAGGTCAGTCAACTACGGTATACAAGGTGTCGCGAACTCTCTGGACACCCTCCCTTTTGTAGATTTGTTCCTGGGATCAAGACAAACATATTTCACAATATAAACAGGGGTCTAAGGTGGTTACTTTTTCGTCTGTCTGTCTGTATGTGTTTTTTACAACATCATTAATATCTACAGAGCAGTTTGAAAGATTGAGTTCAAACTTGACATAAAGTTTCCTAACGTTAGAAAAATAAACAATTATCTAATCTTGCGTTTTAAAATGGCGACTGTTTGAAAATTTTTTACATGAATTAACCAAAGCCCGTAAATTTTAACAAAGAATGTCAATAGACCTTTTCTGTAGCCTTTTTATCGGATGGTGTAGCATTCAAAACAATCGAATGAAGGATATATATAGGTTAAGTTATAGATAATAACAGCATACTTACACACCAATTTTGTATGTGTACCGTGTTGGTACAGGATGTCGGGTTGAACAAACCATGTATTAGACATAACTTAACTATTATCCTTCATACGATTGTTTTGACAGTTACACTATTCGATAGAGAATTAAAAGGGCTACAAAATAAGGTGTATTGAAATTGTTTGTTAAAATGTACGGTTTTTGGGTAATTAAAGTTTGAAATTTTCTAACAGCCGCCATTTTTAAAAGCATTATTGGATTTAAACCTTAATATGTCTTAAAATAAACCATTGTTAAGTTAAACTTTATGTCAAGTTTGTACTCAATCAGTCAAACCGTTCTTTAAGATACTAACAACATATGTAGGCCTACATACAATATTGTTATATTTATCGTGTTGGTATAGGATGCCGGGTTGAACAAACCAAATATTACACATAACTTAACTATTATCCTTCATCCGATTGTTTTAAACATTACACTAACCGATAGTGAATTAAAAGGGCTACAAAAAAGGTCTCTTGACATATTTTGTTAAAATGTACGGTTTTCGGGTAACTTAGGGTTTTTTCATGATATTTTCAGACAGACACCATTTTTAAACGCTTTGTTAGATATAATTGTTTATTTTCCTTGCAATAGATTATTGTTGGGTTAAACTTCACGTCAAGTTTGAACTCAATCGGTCAAACTGTTCTCTAGATATTAATTATTTAGTAAAAAATACATACATACAGATGAAAAAGTAAGCACCGTTTTTTTGAAGTAAGCGTGTTCATACAGTACGGTATTGTGAAATATTTTTGTCTCGATCCCAGGAACAAATCCACAAAAAGGGACCAGAGAGTTCGGGGACACTGTATAAAAATAAAGAAAGAAGCTTTAGAGCATTACGTTGTTACGTTTCAATGTTGTTATTTAAAACATTACGTTAAATATTAATTAAAACATATAAATAAGTAAATATGTGCAAACTAAGTTGTAAAATTTGGGTTCATATCGACATAGATGCGCATGACTTCCAACACTAGTTTCTATTCACCTGTTTTTGTATTTTAAGTTTGAATGTAATAAAGTTCAACTTTAAAACTGTAAGCGGATTTTTAGAATGTTATTCTCTATGCGTATCCGGCAAAGTCTTATATTATTTCTACTTAAATTATTGTGTAACTGCACAGCTTCCCTTAGTTGTCTCACTTTGGAACGTATTTAATATAATAAATATTTTAGAGACTTATTAAATCTAGTGTGGACAAACTTTCTTTCGTTTGGATAATGGTCGATCACTTCATTGTAAATTTTATTTTGTGTGATATCAAATTTTTAGTGTTTGCATGGGGAATTTGTTTCCAAACATTTGAGTACTAAACTTATTTATTTGTAAGTTTGGAATAAGCCTTAGAGGAAATAAATATACAGCAACTAAAATCTTATGCATACTCATCTAAGTTATATATTTTATACGTTCAGAGCAACCTTTAAAATTAAAATTTGTTTAGCACAGACTAAACTAGTGCTAGTGTTAGTAGTGGGGGGGGGGTCATGTTTATGAATATGGTTCTGAATTTAAATTTTGAAAATCAAGACGAAAAGTATTTACAAAATTTAAAGAGCACTGTGGCGACAAATTCACAATGATTGTTAAAGTAGTGTTAAAGCCCTCTGAGGATGATAACTATGCCATTGAAATAACTTAACTTTGCATTAAATTGTTTTGTTATTGTTTTTTGTTCTTCTATTTGTGGTTCGGGGTTTCATTCAATCATTGTGAAACGTAAACTGTTAAAGTAAAAAATATTATTTTTTTCCCGCTTACACACTTCCTCAGCAAGGGATATTTAATTAATATCCATAAATATATAATAACACCACTGTAAGCTGCAAAAAAAAAAAAAATAAGATTGTCTTCAATGTCGTATACACGAGGTATTCAGCCTGTTAGTTCAATAATTGCAGTAAAACCGTACAAGTGGGATAAAAAAATATGGTTACAAAATAATTAAAACCTGATTCTATTTGTTATCACATATTATTTTCGAAATATTCTACTCCATGCGTATCCGCCAAAGTCTTTTATTCTTCTAATTTGAACTTAAAAATATGTATTTGCACAATATTGTTAGAAATATGGTTACTATTCTGTAGTCTCCAAACTTAAATTGTCTTTAAAACACAAATTAACAACACTTTTGAAAATTAGTGTTTTGTGAGAAAATTCGTTTTGTTTTGATCTGGGAAAGGTTTAACAAAATTTAATTTTAATGATGAAGTCGTTTGTAGACCTAAATAAGGCTTTAGTAAAGAAGAATACGACAACTTTAAGAGGATAATATACTATAATGTGCTTATTTTAAAAGTACAATAAACTGGGTCATTAGTGAAAATTATATTTTAAAATTTTCATATAATGATATATTGTACCACATTATTTTTATCTTCTCTGGCTATTCAAACTGCTTGAATTCAAATATTAAGGTTTTAAGAAAACAAATTAATGTAATATGTTGATATTATTATTATATTTTAAGCAGTTTATTCTTTGTTTATAAGGAAAATTAGAGTTCTAATTTATAACTATGGCCAGGCTACGTGATTATCCTAAAATAAATTATTTTGTCAGTTTCTTATATACTAAAAAACTTTTGCAAAACTAATGACAGCGATCCTGACCGTTCTACTGTAACGATTTACATGCGGGTAACGATTTACTGTAACAAAATAAAGGTTAGCGGCCCTATATGTGCAGGTTTTGTTTTGGGTCAAAATTGGAAAATAAACTTTTCTTATGGAGATTTAACACAGGGAAAATTTTTAAAGCTTATGACAGCGAGCCTGACCGTTCTACTGGACCGATTTACATGCGGGTTGTACCAAAACAAAGGTTAGCGGTCCTATATGTGCAGGTTTTATTTGTATTTTGAAAATATTTATGTTAATTGGGTCAAAAATGGAAAATAGACTTTTCTTATGGAGATTTAACATGAGGTAAAATTTAACTTTGCACTTCTTTGAATAGTTCACTTGAGGTTTCCACTGAACCGTTTTACACGCGATTTGTTTTAAATGAAAGATCAATCATTCTATATTTGCACAATTTACTTACATTTTTGAAATAATTTCATTTAGAAAGTAATAAAAGAATTTTTTAAAACGTATTGTATCATCACTTTTAGTTTCCCTATCCAGCTGATTATTATAACACGTGATTGTTCATCCAAGAACAAACAATAATTTTAGCAAAAGGAATCAGCTGGCTTAGAGAAAATCATTAGTGGCCAGTATCTTTCAACGAAAAAACCACAGGATCAAGTTGGACGTTAAACACACAGTGCCTAACAGCTGCAATACCAATAAATAAGCAACATTATGAAAAACTAAAAAACAACAATTGAAAGATGAAACATATAATTTAAAGATGTGCACAAAAACATAAATCATGTGTGTATGTTGCCGCTAAGGCAGGTAAAATAAATTAAACATAATTTTAGGTTAGGCCTAGACTGAAAAAACATCTTCTTGAATGAATTTACATCCATTACCATAGCAACCAATTGATTAAAATAACACATAAAACAGTTGGTTCAGATGTCCAGCTTTTAGTACAACATAATATTTTAAGTTAGGCCTAGGCTCAATCAACACATGTTTCAACACACACAAACCAATAAAAACTTGCTTTAAGGAATTTAAAAATAAAAAAAACTATGTTACGTCCTAATTAAAAATAAATAAGACATATTATAGTAGGCCCATTTACTGATAATATACGGCAATTGATGGTAACTTTTTGGTAAGGGTTTTGATTAAGTGTTGGCCTACACCTGAGCCTTACTGGTTCTTTTAACTTTTATTATAACTGTTGTTATAAAATATACGAAATAATTTGATTTGAACATTTAACATTATTTATCATCTTAGTTTTGAGGTTATTATTAATCCTACACATTTATTATAAATAAAACACCATATCTTTTTAGAAGGTTCCATCGGGGATTGGCGTGCGGAGCAGGGGTCTCCCCTAGTTAAACTATAAAATAGTTATAATTGAAAACTTGTAGGTCACAGTGTTCTAAGCCTAAGTGTTAAAGATCCTTACCATCCTTTGGATTTTTACGACCAAACAGAAGCTCACCTAACCTCTCCTCTAAAGCCGACCTTTTCTTGTTATATTAGGGCTAATAAATATGACTACCATTGTGCGAAAAGTTAATAATAGGTAGTTGGACTAAAAATTAATGTTTGGTAGTTTTTATGCAATTCCCTTCAATTTTTAAGAATTGAATACCAGAGCATCCAGAAAGAGGTGGTCGTTTTTCAACGAATAAGTTCTTTAATATTGTTATGGACTTATGGGCGTTGTAGGTAATTACTTAGAGACAATGGTTTCCTATAATTAAAGTCTTTAATTTCCAACAATACACCTATTTCTAAGCAAAATTTGTATTTCCATATATTTTGACAACTCTACTACACTTGAGGCAGACAAACTCGACTATAAAAAACTCAGCCGTAATTCGATAATGTAGGCCTAATGTATCAATTGTAAGAAAATGTAAGCAA
>JAGFPH010009540.1:29059-46319 GCA_018207615.1 Philaenus spumarius | reverse complement strand
AATTCGCGTACGCTTAGATGTTTCCTCTGTATTTTTCTTCTCTGTGGTCCTACTTATACTAGAACGTTTTGGGGTACTAGATTTATACAGGGGATTTTTACTCCAGTAATCCCTCAAACATGGTTTATTGTCAACGCCTATCCACATACAAATGCCAATGAATATTTTAAGTACTTCTTTGTTTGTTTCTTTAAAATTAGAAAGGAAAGAATGTTCAGAAAGAGTTTCATTTAAAATCCCCAGGATAATTTGGGATTCTGCATGTCTGTTTCTGCCAATTAATAGTCTATAGGTTTGTCATCCTTGAGTTTATTGGCAAGGTCCACGAGCAATCCAGGGGTAGCAGTGAATGGAAAATCATTTAAGTCACCTGTTACATTATTCCATTTCAGTTCAGGTACAGTACAGTTTGCTGAGGATGGCCTTGTTTACAAGATGAAGGATTCGAATCTGTATAGAGGTACATATTCCCATCAGAAGCTGGATACATATTTACTGAAAGTGGATAGGTAGTAGAACAAACTGGGTTAATAAATGTTTCTGTAGATCTAAATCCTATACCTCATTAGTCATTCCAGACGTTGAAAGTACACTATAGTTATGGTCAAGATTTCTCGCACTAACCAAACTGTGCTTACACAGTTTCTTAACAATTTATAACAACAAAATACCGGTACCTGAGTTTTTTTTTGTCAAAGATATAGAAAGCCTAAAAATTGCTTTCTAGTTGCAAACAACAAGACATAACCTGAACCAAGACCACACAACAAGCCAGTAGACTATGACAAATAGATAAGAACATTTAAACTTTTAATAACTTTCAACCTCAGTGGTACAAAGCCAAAAATCTACCTGTGTACTCATGAATGTACACATGGGACTCTTGAGACAAGTTCACAAGAGTACACATGGGCTATGGATACCAATACTGTGTGTACTCTATCAAGTACACGCGGGACTTAAAGTGTTAAGGACTGCGGAGTAGAATGGTCGGGGAGGGAAGTCGCACAAAATAACGAACCTTCAACAAGTTAAAGAATAAAATAAGGTAGACTAATTCAATCAGTCCGTTCGTTTAGCCAAATGATATCTCATAAGTCAATTTTAATGAAATATTGATTCAATTGGATAATAGTTTAAACGTTAAACTTAATAAGGTAAAATAAACAACGTAGTTAAAACATTCTTGACATAAACGACTTATTAAAAGATAAAGGACTTTACAAAAGAGTAGAGATTAATTATTATTTGTATATTCGCCACAAACATAAACTAATATTAAATTTATATACAATGTTGGGGGCACGTCTCCCCTGGCACGACGCCTATGATGTTGTACAAAAGTGTATGTGTTTAGTTTTCTGTTAATTTCTTTCAAGGTAAGTACATACTTTTGATAAATTTTATTTCTAAAACCTTATCTTCTAATGTACAGTACTTGATTGTTTATTTCAATTTGTAATAAACAATAAAATTATTATATATCACTTTAACTAAACCACGAACAAGTTTATAAGAGAGGGACGCCAAACCCTGATTTTGCATAATATGCTAAAAAATCCCCTTGGACCAGCCGGCCGTGCATATTGCCCTTCCAAATATGCAAAACTAAAGAAGTTATTCTTCAAATAAGGAAATTTCTGGACAGTAAACTCAATATTACAGTATTTTCAGAAATAAATTTGTTTAACATAAAATTATACTTAGGCTATTTATTAAATTTAAAAAACAGCCTTCACCAAATTTGGCTTACTCACTGTGTATTACTTAGCTTCTTTTTAATATTATACCTGTTAACATTTTGGAAATCACAAAAACCTGAATAATCTGAAAAGTGATAGCATTACTACATTCAAAAACTAAATGCACTGCTCTGTTCTCCATAAAATAAAGTATATTTTAATATCCATATCTGAAAATAAACGGTATCAGGAAACTGACACATACTTTCTCCCTCATTATAGGAACTTAATTTTTTATTTTTAAGAGGATTCACGGTGACTTGTAGGGTGGGGTAGGAAAGGTGATTTTGTATTTAAGTTGTTTTCCCATAAAAATCCATAAAATAACGGAAAAACCAACTTTTCTCAAAAACGGCTCGAACGCTTTTGATTAAAATTTTATAGTTCATAGTACTTTAGGTCTCTAATAAACTATAAAATTTTAATCAAAATCGTTAGAGCCGTTTTGGAGAAAAGTTGATTTTTCCGTTATTTTAAGGGTTTTTATGGGAAAATTACCCTTAAAAATAAAAAATTCACAAAAAGAAAAAAACGCCTGGAGATACCGTGGATTAGTACCTCCATACCAAATTTCATCAAAATCGGACGACTGGTTTAGGCTCTATAACATCCACACAGACACATACAGACACACACACAGACATCACTCCGAAAACCACTTTTTTAGGTTCAGGGGGACCCAAAACGGATATTTCCACCAAAAACTCAAACTCGAAAATTTTGACGAATACAATACTTTCTCCATATACTAAGGTATAGAGGGAGAAAGTAAAAATGCATATGAAACTTTGTCTTTAAATTGTAATAAATCATTTTGTAATTCTTATCAATCAAATTGTTTGTGAAGATAATCGTTTCAAATATATGGTTCAGTATAGGAAATATTTCTTGCTAAAAGATAAGGATTCAAAGGAATTTTAAAACCGCCCATTCATCCTCACTACTATTTCTAATTAATCTATTCTTCATATTTATGAAACTTTTCATAGCATCTTCATAAAATTAAATAAATAACTGTAAATTATAGTTACCTATGTTACATTTGAATTTGTCCGTCTTGTGACTTCATTTGTTTCATGTTTATGACGCGTTTTGGAGCCATGGTCCCATCATCAGTAGGAAGTTTGATCACGCCGTTGGAGGTCGTTAAACATTACAAAAATACAAACACATATAACAGGCACTACACACGCACATGTACAAAAAACATTTATGGTCCACATTCGTGAGGGTTAACTCCATTTGCTTCGTACCACGCGAATGAGTTAACCCTCACGAATGAAGTCCATAAATGTTTTTGTTCATGTGCGTGTGTAGTGTCTGTTATATGTGTTTGTGTTTTGTAATGTTTAACGACCTCCAACGGAGTGATAAAACTTCCTACTGATGATGGGACCATGGCTCCGAAACGTGTCATAAACAGGAAACAAATGAAGTCACAAGATAGAAAAATTCAAATGTAATATAGGTAACTATAATTTACAGTTATTTATTTATTGAAGTGACTTGGATACGGATAACATGGAATCCTAAAATTACAACTAAAATAAACTCGTCCCAATTTATAAGGAATGTTATGTTTAGTATTGCCACTAACTAAATCTGAGTTAGTTTTTAAATTTAAAAGTTTAAACACTTTTATCAGATGTTTAAAGTCAAACCATGGTTTGTTTTTATTTAACATTATTGTTTGTACTGCTTGTTTACTGCAACCAATCATTCTATTGACATTATTTATCTATCTATTCAAGGTTGAAAGTGCCTTATCTATCTTTCTTATCTGGTTTAGTTCATTTTAATCTAGGCAATAATAGATGTGTACTGTGTGACCCTGTTTGCAGTCTACTAACTTTTTAAAACTAAACAAATAGGTAAATGGTTAGACTCTGCATGACTTGTATCCTTAAATTCATTTACTCTAAACAAGTGCCAAGTCAATTACGGAATTTCCCATAGCCCGAATAAATGTAAATTCAAATTCAACATCACTTTGAGTTCTACCATTCACAATAATTAAAAAACAATTCCAGAAGTCTTGTCTTTCTACTCCAGATGTTCTGATCTTCTCTAATTGTACTTTTTAGATTAGTATTATATATTACTGCAGAAATATTTTGAAATTTTGCCATTATAATCTCCAACCATTATTACATTTTGCTCTGACTATTATGAATAAACAAACTTTGATACATTTTAAAAGTTATTTTCCCATTTATTTGAATTGAAATAAATTGACAAACACTCTTCCTTGCAATAGTTTTTAATTTCAATGAAATTTATATTATCTTTGTGCACAAAGTTACAATCTGGCAAAAGATGATTGTAAAATAACACCCCATATGCCAGGGTAACACCCCATACGCCAGGGTTGGTGCGAGGCTCATGCGACAAATGCGAGCGCATGGGGCGAAGCCGGTGTCATTTTTCATTTTAAAATCACATTTTGATTTTGCGGCACTATTAAACTGAAATTTGTTGTAGTTCTCGACACTGCAATTAATTCATTGACAGAAAGGTTTGAACAGATGAAAAACCACAGCAAACATTTCCAATTCCTCCATGACATCAAACAGTTAGTCTTATATTACAACAAACCTTAAAATTAATACCTTTCCCAATGTGAATTTTGCTTACCCTCCCGATATCAGTGGCCAGCAGAGAAAGGAGTTTTTGTAAGTAAACTTGTTGAACTTACTGTCCAATAGTCCAATTTTACACATCCAACGACGGCCGTTTCGGCTATTCAGCCATTCTCAAATTAAGGACCATTGTTCTTTGTCATTAATAAAAATAAAAACACATAGTACACTTAAAAACACTTATACACACGAGTCCACAATTAAAATACGCTCGCACATTTTAATGTCCATGTGGTAAGTTCACTGTCCACGGCTAGACTGTCAGCTAGCGACAGTCTTATAAAGAAGTCTAGGTGCTTCTAAAATGCTCTGGAATTTTGTAAGCATTGCGTTAATCAATGGATTTATCTTAAACAGGCGATCACCAATTGGGCATTGATCGTTATGAGAGAAGTGCAATACTTTCAAAATTATCTGGAATTAAGTCCTACTTATACCAGAACGTTTTGGGATACTAGATTTATACAGGGGATTATTACTCCAGTAATCCCTCAAACATGGTTTAATGTCAACGCCTATCCACATACAAATGCCAATGAATATTTTAAGTACTTCTTTGTTTGTTTCTTTAAAATTAGAAAGGAAAGAATGTTCAGAAAGAGTTTCATTTAAAATCCCCAGGATAATTTGGGATTCTGCATATCTGTTTGTTTCTGCTACTATCGCATCTAAAATTGATTCATTTAAGAGTAACAATTAATAGTCTATAGGTTTGTCATCCTTGTTTATCGGCATGGTCCACGAGTAATCCAGGGGAAAATCATCGAGTGATCAATCGAGTGAATCGCCACTATCTCCTTCTCTCTCGCACAAGTACTCAAAATAGGTCGCCGGCTAATAAATCCATCTGTAACTTCATCACTCATATCTTCTATATCTGTTAGTTGACTGCTAGGAAGTTCTAAATAATCATTAATGTCACCTTCTTCCATGTTCGCCAAACTTCACTTTCACTACTTAACAATTTATAACAACAAAATACCGGTATCTGAGTTTTTTTGTCAAAGATAGAAAGCCTAAAAAATTGCTTTCTAGTTGCAAACAACAAGACATAACCTGAACCCAAGACCACACAACAAGCCAGTAGACTATGACAAATAAATAAGAACATTTAAACTCTTAATAACTTTTAAAACCTCAGTGGTACAAAGCCAAAAATATAAAAATTTACCTGTGTACTCATGAATGTACACATGGGACTCTGAGACAAGTTCAGTGTGTACACACAAGAGTATACACGGGCTATGGATACCAATACTGTGTGTACTCTATCAAGTACACGCAGGACTTAAAGTGTTAAGGACTGCGGAGTAGAATGGTGGGGGAAGCCGGGGAGGGAAGTCGCACAAAATTACCAACCTTCAACAAGTTAAAGAATAAAATAAGGTAAGACTAATTCAATCATTCCGTTCGTTAAGCCAAATTATATCTCATAATAAGTCAATTTTAATGAAATAACGATTCAATTGGAAAATAATTTAAACGTTAAACTTAATAAGGTAAAATAAACAACGTAGTTAAAACATTCTTGACATAAACGACTTATCTAAAGTTAAAGGTCTTTACAAAAGAGTAGAGATTAATTATTATTTGTATATTTGCCACAAACATAAACTAATATTAAATTTATATCCAATGTTGTGGGGGGCACGTGCCCCCTGGCACGACGCCTATGATGTTGTACAAAAGTGTATGTGTTTAGTTTGCTGTTAATTTCTTTCAAGATAAGTCATACTTTTGATAGATTTATTTCTAAAACCTTATCTTCTAATGTACAGTACTTGATTGTTTATTTCAATTTGTAATAAACAATAAAATTATTATATATCACTTTAACTAAACCACGAACAAGTTTATAAGAGAGGGACGCCAAACCCTGATCTCGCATAATATGCTAAAAAATCCCCTTGGACCAGCCGGCCGTGCATATTGCCCTTCCAAAATTAGTATTTGCTTCTGCAAAACTAAAGAAGTTATTCTTCAAATAAGGAAATTTCTGAACAGTAAACTCAATATTATTTTCAGAAATAAATTTGTTTAACATAAAATTATACTTAGGCTATTTATTAAATTTAAAAAACAGTCTTCACCAAATTTGGCTTTTAATCCACAACATTATTGCAAGATAAAATTTGAAAGTTGCATGTATTGTATGATGCACTGGTATTACTTACCGGTAGCTTCTTTTTAATATTATTTGTAGCTGTTAACATTTTGAAAATCACAAAAACCTGAATAATCCGAAAAGTGATAGCATTACTGCATTCAAAAACTAAATGCACTGCTCTGTTCTCCATAAAATAAAGTATATTTTAATATCCATATCTGAAAAAAATTCCCTCAAATGTTGTTTTTTTAATACCTTATTAGCGAATTTCCATAGGAAAAATGAGCTATTGCAGTGGCCCTTATGGTGAGACCCAAGGTCGGGAGTAGCAAATGAGCACCGATCATGGTCCCCAGAACACGTTTTGGGGTGTCATTAAAATTCATATATATATATATATATATGTGTTCGCACTCTAGCGGCCGCATTTTAAGTCCGATTTGGTTCAAATTTGGTACACATGTTGGTTGTCTACGTCGCTCGGATGAGTTCGTTAGCCAAAAAAATCCAACAACCGGAAGTACGTTTTTTGACCAGAAGTAACTATTTTTTGATATTTTTACTACGAGAATGATTTTTTTTAAAAAGTTTTTTCTAAAAATATAAATGTAGGATGTTATTCTGCACATTTTGTTTTTTTACGCGACCTTATAGCTTGGTTTCCCCAAAATCGACCAAAACGTAAAATACCATACAAGTACCCGGTTCGAAGCCAAGTGGTGCAAACTCGCAAGGCCACTAGGCGCAAACAAATTCTACTAATATATTGCGTACACACAAACAGCTGTTCAACGCCTTCGTGAGTAGACCTATTTCCGAAATAGTTGGTTGAAACCCTAAAACATAGGCCTATAAACTTAATTTTGGAAATTTGCTGAACTCAAGTCAGCGGTCCAGCTGCGTGGCCAAATTATTTTTATATAGTAATTTTTCGTTAACTGTGTGAGATATTGCAGTATTAAAAGTGTACCATTAAAATACAGACTATCTATAATTAACAAATTATTTAATAACTTTAATTTCTTTTTTATAGTCGTTGAGTTAGACAGTTTTGAAAAAATGCTTACACTGAGTACCTACCAGTTTTACTTAAATGTCCATAACTAATAAATGTCCCAGTGTAATTAATATTTTTGAATAATTAATTATAGTTCATAATAATTCAACTCACCATCCTACTTTTTTTCATATGATAAACCGTAAATAAATATAAAATAAAGATTTTTTGCCTTAAAATGTTGCAAGTAGGCAATATATATTTAAAGAAAGATAAAAATATTATCTTTTAATTGTCTTTTATTTCATATCTATAGATCAAATGATTTAGAAGTTATTAATATTATAATTAATTATTGATTGAAGTTGTAAACATAACCCAAAGTATAATCTACGCTAGGTGTTGTTGTGTGCTATTACAGATGATGGGTGAAATCAGCTGTTATATTATTAAGTTAAACGAATAGGTATTTCTTCTTTTAACTGTTACTCCACGTACGCTCCTATGTACACTCGCTTTTATAGAAATTGATTTTAGAAAATACAACTTTAAATAAACTAATTTATAATTCTAAAATGACAACTTCTGTCAATAGTCAATATAAAATTCAACTAAAAGGAAAAGAGAGCAGTAGACGGTTATAAGTCCCCAGATGGCAGCACTGATCAGACACTTTCAACTCCATTGAATTTCAAAATTCGACCTATATTGCATGCTAGTAAAGAACTTTAAACTACCAATGTTAACATGATTCCAATATTTGGCAGTAATATTGTAAAATAAATCTAAAAAAATAGTTACTGAGAAATTCCTCAGTGGACACTTTTTTTTAGGAAACATTAAATTTGTTCTGCCTTACTGTTAAAAATCACTCCGAAACAGAATAGTAAATCTGCATTAAATTTATCGATAGTAGTGTCGTCTTTGTGAACAAATCTTATCATAACCTGATATTAGTCCTTTGATACAGTAGTCTGGAGATGCTGCTAAATACCCTAAATTTATTAACCTGTATTAATCTTTTGGCTGTGGGTTTCTAATTATATACCTTAATCCCAAGGTGTAAAAATTCCCCAATATTTAATTTATTTTTTTTGTAAAACCCCTTTATAATTCCTTTAAATGGAAACCCTAACTAGTACGTTGTATTCCTAAGGTGCTGCCACCTGGGTTTTTTTGTAAATTTGTATCTATCAAACTTTCACAATAGTCTGGAAGATGCTGCTACCTATATGAAAGCCCACTAAAGAATACCACGTTGCGAGGCGACCAATAGGATGGGCGCGCAGCGTTGCCATATCTACTATCCTCGAACACTCCTGGTATTTACCGCTCGAGGCTTGATCGCACACAGTTTAAAGAATTATAAATGCGTTGAGTCAGCCGCAGTCAGTTAGAAGCGTGGGAAGAACGTGACAACGTCGCACTACGGCGATTGGAGCGTTCAAGATCTCAGTGTACACAAGCTCCGTCCCTCAACGGTATTCTTTAGTAGGCTTTGATATACATTCAAATTATTCAAATGTAATGATTTTAAAGTATTTTAGAGTACCTAAATCACTGCAGACAAAAAGTTAATTTATTGTATCATTAAAGGTGCTGCTCCCTGTGATATACGAAAAACAAATTGATATCAGCGAAGCTACAAATTAAAGTAATTTTGAACACTTATTAGGCCTATAACAAACTAGAGGACTGCAACCCATGCTCCCTTTGCTTAGGCCTGTATTACACTATCAAATTTCTTTGTCAAAGATCTTTGATGCAATATTTGATAGTGTAATACCGTATGTAATCTTTTATCAAAGTCGGCACACGTCTAATTTATTTTGACAAAGGTTCTCTATCAAAGATCTTTGATCAAATTTCTTTGATGCAATATTTGATAGTGTAATATGCAATCTTTTATCAAAGTTGTCACGCGTCAAATTTGTGAAACGTTCTCTAAGAGAGAACCGCGTTGATCAAAGATCTTTGACAAATTACTTTGATAGTGTATTATAGGCCTTACCAACCCCCGCGACGACTCACGACAAAGCGAATTGTTAATCTTAAAAGTTCGCTCACCAACACCTGAAAATGCAAACAGATTACTGTATACTATGATATTTTCACGCAGAGAATTGATTAGGGCAGAGATTTTTAATTTTTATATAGAAGAGTGGCAATTTTGAAGTTGTAAAATATGACCAAAATGTGATTCGGTAAAGCAGTCCGGTATTTCAAACTGATCAGATAGACCTAGTAGAGAATAGCATAATTTTAATAATGATAGGTGTTTGAATTACAATACAGTACCGTAAGGTGGGGGGGGGGGGGGGGGGGATACTTTCCTCCACTTTTTTCGAATTTTTTGTTAAAATTAACATAATTTTTTAAATACTTATGACACATTTATAATTGTTAGTGCTACAAAATGTCCAAATGTTCTATTACTATTGATAATAAGCTTATATAATTATGTTTGTTTTTTGTTAATTTTATACTAACATAAAAAGTGGTGCAAAGTATACCTATAGGATGCAAAGTATAGGATGAGTAATAAAATAATTTCAAAAATAATGTTACAATACAAGAAAACTTTACAACAATAAACTTTTTCTGTTTTATTTTTTTCTTAATCTGCCATTATTCCTGTTTAATTTGATGTACTCTTTGTTTTTGTTATCCACTCCGCTAAGGCTTGATTAAAGAAAACTGACAAATTAACAATACTTTCAGTTACTTTACTGTCGGTATAAATATTACGTGTAAAGTAAAAGATAGTTCATCAGCACCATTTAGGACCGGTTATAACAAGTTTGCTCGGTTCTTATTAAGTTAGTCTGTGTAGTTTGTATTCGTGAGAGGTTCATAATAATTACTTAGCTCGGTTCTTAGTAAGTTATACTAAGTTAGTCTGTATAGTTGTGTTTGTGAGAGGTTAATACAAACACTTAAAGTTATATGATTATAAGTTAATACAGTTGCTCGACCACACACTGCAAATGTGACAAAAAAACTCTCAAATGACTTAGGCTGAAACGTGTTTGACAATCCTCCGTACAGCCCTGACCTCGCTTTTAGCGACTTCCATTTTTGTTTGCTTTTGAAATCTTTCCTTGGTGGTCAACGATTCAACAACGATGTAAGCTGAAAAACATGTCACTACATGGTTGAAAACTCAGGCGGCATCCTTCTATGAAGAGGGGTACAAAAACTTGTGAAACGCTATGACAAATGCCTGGGAAATTACGGAAGCTATGTAGAAAAATAGTTTAAGGGATGTAGATTTCTGTGCAATTAATTGTTTTCCTGTATCTGTACATGATTTTGTTTTATTACCAAACGGAACTTACTTTCTGGACAGACCTCGTAATTAGGATTAAGTTCAATTTCTAATGAGAGTAAGGATTGACTTCAAATTGGATTATAAGACATATGAAAAAACAAATTTAACAATGATGAAAAAATTACAAAAGAAAACATTCAAAATGTATCCAAACCCCAAATAGGGCATGATGTGAAACTCTTGCATAAAATATTTCAGTTTTTTATTTTTCCATTTAGTTGTACTCAAATACCTATAATCATGCCTATCATGTCTCGCCAACACTACTGGAAGTTCTTCATAATATTATTTAGTGAGTAGAGAGAAATTTTCATTTTTTGAACACTTGCATCTTTTGAATAGTTTATTGGAAATACTTCTGTATAACATTTTGAATTTCATAACATTACCATAAAGAAGAGCAAAGTTGTGAGGGGGGGGGGGGGGGGGGGGTTGTTGAAATCCCCAAATAATGTCTCATGTATAACTGAAATGATAGTCTTGATCCCATTCTTTAACACGAAATTAGGTTTCCAAATATCAAAAATAAATTTTCTTTCCTTTTGGAATAATAAATTATACTCTTCTTTACTTTTTATTTTTATGTTACAGCAACCTCTTTTTAAACATTCATATATAATAAAATGAGACTATTTTTTATATGCAGTGCCTTTCCATTGATCAGCCAAAAGGTTTTTCCTACTGACATTTAAAAGAAAAAATCCTCTCCTTTCTAGATTATTGAAAGTACAATACACAAGGTTTCAAAGACAAGCGTTTTAAATTGAAATTAAAAGCCTGAGATATGTTTTATAAAATACAATTTTATTTACAGACACTACAAATAATAAATATTGAGCATTTTGATTCTGGTACATCTACAAATTGCCTTCCTTAGAAATTAATAGGTACACTAACAACAGAATAAATTAACCAACTGCAAGTAAATAAATAAATTATGGCTGTTTGAAGAAATATTTGCATGTGTAATTAAAGCAGCAGTCACTAAAATTTATTTGTCTAGTTATCGTTAAATTAATATTAGTACTTTTTCCTTAAAGTTAATCCAAAGACATTTGAATAAGTCAATTTATGTATAATAAAATAACATTATGCTACACTGAAACAATGTAGCTTTTGTTAATTTTGTAATCATGTTGTATGAGTGTAAACTCTAGATTCTCTAGATCAATGTGTATTAAAACTAATTTTATATACATTATTTAAATTAATTTTTGCACGAAGTGCAAATATGACACCAAATAATTATAAAATGTATAAAAATAAATTCACTACAAACAGTTTTTCCATGTTTGTTTTTGTCAATAATAAAGTTTCATTAGATGCTACCGTCTTGTAATATTCCGATTAGGTTGAAGAAATGGTCTTACTGCACTGCGAAACTCCTTTCTAAATCTGTCAACATTGGCGTTTGAATCCTGTAACAAAAATTAGGCACATTTTCACACAAATAGCGAGACAATCCCAATACACCATCTGGAAAAGATTTAGATCAATAGAAGGAAGTGCAAGAAAGAAAATAAATCATATCATCAACGATGAAGGAGAATGGATTGAAAGTGATTTCGATAAAGCGGAGGCATTCAAGGTATATTACAAGGAGAAAAGGGTAGAGTTAGATGGCCTTCGCCTTGACTTCGGGTGAGATGTGTTTGACTGCTGGATTTGAGCACTCCTTTCTGCTGGAGAACTCAACTGATCCTTTCTTCTCTTTAGCTGAACTGATGGAGGGGATGCCTGGGCTTCAAAGTGATGCTTCCGGTACCGTACAGATATCACAATATAATGAAATATTTACAAAAAGTCATACAAAATAAATTATTCACCTATTTTACTTACTTCAATTGCAGTTCTCCATTCACTATTAAACAGTCTCTGTAATCCTCTGTAATTACGACCTAGAATGCCAAATACTTCTTTCATCGAATATGTCTTTGGAGTTGTTGAATTGGTGTCTTGAATTTCATTCTATAAATAAAAACAAAATGCATGTCTTGAATTTCATTCTACAAATAAAAACAAAATGCATCCACCAAGAAATTTAGAGTTACTTTACATAGTATTTATAAACTTAAGGTTAAATGACTATTAGTGCTTACAGTTAAAACAAATAAGTAATGGAGACATCATTGTTCAGTGTAGAGTGCAAAAAGGTGACTGTGTTTGATACCTATTGAAAATAAAGCTTTGTTCTCTTTATTCTTTCTGCTCTTTAGCCTCCCCCTACACTATGAATTATAAATTTTTCTCTGTAAATATCTGATATTATATTTTACATTTAGTTTGTGATGGGAAATCAGAAAATTCTACTTAGCCTCTATTGCAATAGAATAACTTTTTGTTGATTATCATAATATAATATAATTAATTATAATTTATATACATTACCATTCCTTCACATACATAATATAAGGAATAAGAGATTCTCGTCTCAGCTACATACAAGTTATTTGGAAAATAAATGTTTGCCAGCAAAAACATTTATAGTTATGGTACGAAATAAAAAAAATGTCTAAATCAATTTTAAACTAATGTAAAAAGTTTTTCCTTACTTGAGTTTTTAAGAAAAGCCTAACTTTGAATATACATTAAAATTGTGCATGTACAATGAGTATAATGCATACAAAATCTGTAAACACAATTTACTTATACCAATTTGTTCTAAAATGTAGTACATTGGAACATTTTTTATATATAATATTATTATTTACAATTAATTATTAGGTATGTTACTGTAATAGGTACTTCATGTTACCAGTCTTTGGTCTTTACATATCATTATTTGTATGATTTACCACTCCCCCAAAGTATTGTTTATGTACTGGATGAAATTGTAAACAGTTTTGTTCCCCTCCTCTGCAAAAGACATTGTAATTGTGTGAACATACCGTTGAGTTAACATTGCAGAATTTAGCAATTTAAAGGAACATTTCCTTAGTCTTAGGATGCTTATAAATAATACAAACTGAAATGTTGCTTCACTTTAAAATCAATAATATTTTGCACTTTTAAATTTATTTAATATTATTTTAAGTTACCAATGAAGGTGCAGGTGTAGTGAACTGATTATTGAAGATTTTGGAAATATTTCTATAAGCCATGGCTGTGTCGTTAACCGTCTGCAAATGAAAGATTTCACAATTAATAAAATTATTCTTATAGCCTATTTACTAAATATCAACTAAGTCTAGCTGGAAAAAAATTCTATAAAGTTTTACCAGTCAATGAAGAATCTAATATAATGATTCATAAAATGGCTTAAATTTATAAATTCTAATAGAAACTGTTGGCCTATTAGAAAATAGTAAGGGAAATTTGAGACTGGTTGCAATGGCTTTTTAAAGTGCTACTACTATTATTAACTTGCTGTGTATGATCTATTTTACGTAAACATTTTATTAAAGGAATGCCAATGAAAACTTAAGCTAAACAATATTTTGTTATAAAGGTAAAGTTCATACATTATTGTACTTAAAGTTGAGACTGAATTCTCTGTATTTGAAAATAAAGAGGAGTAACATGGTAATTTAAGATAATTTTTCAAAGAACTAAAAAAGTTAGCTGCAAGGGATTTTCCATTTTTTCTATAGTATACAATACAAAATACAAAAGGACATTGCATTGAATGTGTGGTCAAAGCATGAGCAGATCCAGCCAGTTTCCAGGGGAGGGGCTATCTGCTATCCCAGGGGAGTCCGGAAATACAATGTTTGAACATGTCTTATTAGACTATTTCAAGAGCCCCAAGAGCTCCTAAAGTATTCTAAGAGGAAATTATTACAACAATATGATTATTATGAACGTGACATGAAACCTTAGTATTTTAATCAAACACGCTTATATTCATTTTTCAAAATAGGCCTGATTTTGCTAGCGGTCTTGAAGTAGGAACATAAAAAGTAGTGTTTTCTACAAGAAATTTTTTAAATTGATAAATATTTGCATACACCTATAGCCTATTTAGAACTAGGTTATAAAACTTTTGTATATTTAAAAAAAAAATCACTAAAAATGTTTACTACTTTTTATGTAGGCCTAAAGTTAGACTTTAGACATCCCTTATTTTTGTACACTAGACTGACTTGCCCTTCATGCGACTGGCGCACTGCGAATGGATAGGCACATTTAAACTTTACGTTCTTTTCCGTAAAATTTACTTCCTTTTTTTCTTGCAGTATTGGGTTCTTTAAAAAAAATATATAACCCAAAGAGGGAGGGCTGCAGCCCCAACAGCCCCTGGATCCCCTCATGGGTCAAAGTAAAAGGATAGAACTTTAAACTTTTAATAAGTTTTGAGTTGTTTATTAAAATAGTTGTCACAATTTTAAAACAAATTAATTTATTTTATTCCAAAAACATTGTTTATCAAGCAAGAATGATTTAAAATTGTTTTGCAGAAAAATGCAGTATTTTATCATAACAAGATAGCTTTAATCGGTATATAATAATTATGTGTGGCTAAATACTATTTCATAATTTACATTATAATAAAATATATAATAACTAAAGAAACATTATTCCATATTTACGTCTCTTAAGAACAGATTTAATTGACCAAAAAATCCCAGAGGCCTTCTTCTAGTTTGTCTGCGATATCTTGATTCTTGCACTATAGTATTTGGAATCTGAAAATTAACAAGTTTTACTAGTTTAGTAAGGCATAAGATATATTCAGTATATTTAGACCAGAGGTTCCTAAAAGGGTCGCTAGGGGGTTCACAGTAAGAAAATGAGTTGCAGTATTAAATTGTAAAAAATATGAATATTGACCAACAAACATAATAAATTAATTATAAATACAAATTTAGTGCAGAATTTGTCAAAAATATATAAGCAATTTTAAGTACTTATTAAACTATTATGTATTAAAAAAATAGCCTAAGCAGCACTGCCGCACTACTATATAGTCCAATTTTCTTATCAGGAAATAACTAAGTTTAAAGCAAGTAAAAAATAATTTATCGGGAGTTTTCTATTAATTTTGTTCCTTGTTCTAGGAACTGTACCAAAAATACCTCTGCACTGGTTTATAGTAAATTTAATTGCCTCTCGGTCCTATCCTATTTTTATTATATATTAATAATGACTTGCCAAATACTATGCAAACTGGGAAAATGGTTCTCTTTGCAGATGATACTTCAGCAATAATACAGGATTCAAACTTTTATTCTTTAAATAAATCTCTCTTGGAATGTTTAGACTCCATTAAAAACTGGCTTACTTGTAATGGTTTGCAAATTAATATGAATAAGTCCTGTGTTTTAGATTTTAAAACTAAATGGTCGAGATCTCTTAGCGCAAATCCGAAAATCGATAATATTGCCACAAGTGATGATGTTAATTTTCTGGGGCTAAAAATAAATAAAAATGCAGGATGGAAAGATCATGTGGAATTATTGTCTCAGAGGCTAAATAGAGCGTGCTATGCCATACAGGTAGTTTCTAGCCAAGTTAAAAAAGATACTTTAAAATCTGTCTATTACGGATATTTTCATTCCCTATTAAAGTATGGTATCATGTTGTGGGGTAATTGTCCTGAGGCACATAGAGTTTTCAAAATTCAGAAGAGAGTAATAAGAATTATGGTTGGAGCAGGGTATAGGGAATCTTGTAAAAAATTATTTAAAGAAATGTCCATTATGCCGATGCCGTGCATATATATATATGAATTATTAAATTTTGTTCATGAAAATAAGCATATATTTCAAGATAGATTCTTACATCACAAGCACGAAACCCGAGGTAAAAATATCCTTCAATATCCCAGACATCGCCTATCGGCTTATGAGGCTGGACCATTTTACATGGGAATCAGACTGTACAATAAATTGCAGTCTGATATAAAATATGTCTTGTATAACACAAATTTTAAGAAAAAATTAAAAAAATTTTTAATAAAGCAATGTTTTTACTCAGTTAAAGAGTTTGTGGAGTTTAGAGGTGCTTAAGGCACTTCTTCTATTGTGTTTTCTTTTGTGCTTCTGTATTGTTTTGTGAACTTGTCGACAAATCCTACATTACCATTGGCAACGCCAAACTTTTGTAATCAAAGGGAAGCTGGAGAAATAAATAAATAAATAATGATATAACTCACAAATTGTACTCGGAGTTATGAGTGTTAGAAAAATTGTGCAATTACCTTACATGGATAATTAAAAAATCATTTATTGAGAGATTCCTTTCAATTTTGTTCTTTATTCCGGGAACTGTACCAAAAATACCTTTGCATAGGGTTATAGTAAATTTAATCGCCTTTTGATTGATATAACTGACAAATTGTACTCGATACATAGATAGTGAAAAAATCATTTATCGGGAGATTCCTTTGAATTTTGTTCTTTATTCCGGAAACTGTACCAAAAATACCTTTGCACAGGGTTATAGTAAATTTAATTGCCTTTTGATTGATATAACTGACAAATTGTACTCGGGGTTATGAGTGGT
>JAGFPH010009540.1:0-28959 GCA_018207615.1 Philaenus spumarius | reverse complement strand
TTCACCCATTACCAAAACCTAAACACACATTTATAAATTGTTTTCTTCATGTTTTTTTGGCCGGGCTATCTTCAAACGGCTGAACCGATTTTGACGAAACTTTCATTAACATGCAGAAGACTATTCAAAGAATATTTTAGGCTACTTTTTATTCCTAAAATATTTAAAATTCCTGTTAAAAATTTAAAAAATGTAAAAATTAAGGACAAAATTATTGATTTTGAGGACAAATGTTGGGGATGTTGCGTGCCTATTTCTTCTATCTTTGCCTTACATTTTGTACAGTTCACAACTGCCCGCACCACCCAACTTATATCCAATTGCTTCTGTCCTAACCAATCATTTCCGTAAAATTAACACAATATACAATAGTACGTTTGCATTGGTATCACTGTAGGCCTATAGTTGCCTCAAAATGTAGAGAGACACCCCCTCAGGTAGAACGGACCTTCCTAATCACCTGTTGACAAACAATGCCTTTGTTAGAAGCGGCCTCCCGGGGCATAGCCTAGTTGGAAGTATAATTATTATTAACACAGATCATTAATATTTTGAATCATTTGAAACTGTTTAAATTGTATTAAAACTTAAAACGTATATCTTGTATATTGTATAAAATTATGACTTACGTACTCTAGACCAAAGCGTCTAACAATTTCAGAATCGTCATCGAAGATTTGAAGGATAACAATTAGCGCGGCGATGCGAATACGGTACTTGATTTTAACACTAAAGTCGCTCCCATTGAATACCGAATTTTTGACTGAACATTCGCTCATTGAATTCAATCTAGTTCATTACTTCTAAAACTAAAAAAATTGTCTTACCATTTAAAATTTGCTCCACATCTTTGTTTGATAGGAAAACAACATTTTAAACCATTTACGAACACACCAGTCTATTTGGTAAGTTTTAAACGGATTCTTTGGTTATGAATGTCACTTTCCTCAGTAATCAATCTTACGGAACTTAGAAATAAAAATAAATTGTACTTACGTTATGAGATGAAAATGAGTCGGACGATGTTGTCAAAGGAGCTATGCATATCGCCAAAACACTTGCCAACAGTAGCCAATCAAACATTTTCATTTTTCGAAAATCAACTGAAACAAAAATATTAAAATTACTAAAAGTACTATTGTAAAACTTCATGACTGAAATGCAAAGCTTTAAATTCGTGCAGCTATTGTGCGAAATCTTAAATACTCCAGAAATGATTTATACTCTGACATCAAGCCACTTAGTGGTAAGAAATCCCACAAAGTCTTTAATAATAATAATCATAATAATATTACAAATTACTTAAAAAATATAAAATGCACAAATAATACTAACACTTTCAGCTTAACGCACTAAATAGACAAAATCACTATAATATTTATAGCAAACAAAACAAAATAAAAAAATTTATTTATAGCAATTGAACAAAAATTTACATTTTTTAGAAATAAATTACAAATAAAGTTTACAGCAAATTATATACATACAGAGTGACCCAAAAACCGTAGCGGGCTATACAGGATATTCTATTCATTGAAATAAACAAAACAATTTCAGTAACATTTTTTCAAATTCGGCTTAGTTTAGTCGTAATCCGCCATTTTGTTTTTTTACAAAAACTCACTGTAACTCCAGAAATAGATGAGATATCGAGTTCAAATTTGGAATAAGTATTTAGCATGTTAGGATTTACAAGTGCTAACATGATTTACAAGTAAATGCGTATTTCAAATTTGAACGAGATATTTCATCTATTTCTGGAGTGACAGTGAGTTTTTGTAAAAAAAAATGGCGTATTGCGGCTAAACTAAGCCGAATTTGAATAAATGTTACTGAACTTTTTTTATTTATTTCAATGAATACAATCCGATCCTGTATAGCTCGCTTAGGGGCATCCTATGTATATTAAAATAAAGATAAAGGTAAGGGTCGGCTCTAGCTGTCGGCCATGTTGGCTGACACACCATAACACCAATGTTAAATTAAAATCCAAATTTTTCCTTTATTTTTATCGGAAAATTATAAACGAAATATCATTTTAAAGCTATGGTCAATATGCATGCAAATGGCTTAATTTATTAACAATTTAAAACATTGAGTTTTAATATTTTTTATGTTGTCACTATTAATTATAGCAAAAAACTACCAAGCCATTCGCATGAATAATTTCGTCCCCAAGAGTTTGGTATTTTTTTTAAAACGCTATTTGAACAATTGCGGGTTTTAAATGGATTTAGGCTGAGCAATGTCCGTGTAACTACCGCCGCTATAGGGTGATTTTAAATATTGTTTTACGTTGTAACTATTAATTATAGTGAAAAATTACCAAGCCATTCGGATGAAGAATTTTGTCCCCAAGAGTTTAGTATTTTTTTAAAAACGATATTTGAATAATTGCGGATTTTAAATGGATTTAGGATGAGCAATGTCCGCGTAACCTACCGCCGCTATAGGTAGTCGCAGGTTGCTTTCTGTTTTACTAGAGCCGACCCTACTTTATTTCTTTATTCCTTTATTAAATTCAGTTATTAATTTGTCTCTATATTGTTTAGCCTCACACACGTAATTCACTAATAAGAGCCAGTTCTGACCATTTAAATATTCTATGACAATTTACCAATGCCCAACCATCTTCGCCGGATTTCTGCTAGGACAAAACAAGATCCCACAAAATGATTGGAGTTCTCTAAATCGCCTGAATTGCAGTCTTTAATAAAAAACTTGCTTAAACAGCTTCAGGTACCATCTTAAATCAGGCTCTACCTGCATTCATAACAAGCACTATATGACCCCTCATTTATCAAAATCGTTCAGTAAATTGGTAGATGTTCGAGTTTTCATCTACTTTTGCCCAGCTATATAGGAATATAAAATTATTCCTGTAGGTCAAACAATTTTCGAGTTGGACTCGTGTAAACCTCAAATTTTCACGTCCACAAATATAGGTTGTTCTGTAGCAGCGTCGGGACTGTAGGCGAAACGCTGGTCGTTTTGAGTTTCTATCTACTAAAACTTATAGATTTAAGTTTTAATGGGAACTATGGAGGAAAAGTTTATATGTTGGTTGATGTGTTTGTGTTATAAAAATAGGCTATCTAAATTACTAAAAATATCCGAAAAGTATCGACGGGTGCCTTTCCTGGAAGTAAGTTGGCTAACCCGTAGTAAAGATGTATCCTGTTTTCTACGTCATGTGGTAGGTTGGCACTCGTTGGTTCGCATCAGGCTATTGGTTGATTACGTAAATGTTATTACACTTTCCTTTCTCCATTTACTTCTTTAGGCTTACTAAGAACGTTAGGCAGCAAAAAAAGAAGGAAAAAAAGTTATTTCAGACATTTAGATTGCTTTAAAACACATTTATGTAGGTTAAAACATCAAACATTTAGTGATCGTTCCTTTTCCTGAGTAGGCTATAGTCCAGTAAAAATAAAAAAAAGCTAAGAGCTGGGAACCTGGTGAGGTTAACCGATTTTAAAGATTTTTTTATTTGATCGTCTTGGCCAGGGCTCTATAAATAACTAGGGCTATACAGTTTCTTTGATCTCGGCACTGTGCCGCCAGTCCCACTCTGACGTCACTGCGATGTCAACTGTGAAGACTACAGCAGTGGACTCCTTATGCGCGAGTTGTTGCAACTCGACGGAAAAGCTTCAGTAAAATAAAACTTAGATATCTTGATCTACATAAAGTACGAATTCTAACAGTATAAAATACTTTTATTTTAACAGGTATTTCGAATTTTAATAATTGAAAATATTTGAGAATTATCACTGACTGGCATGGAAAAGTTACTAAGCGATGACATTTTTTATTTTTGGTTTACAAACAAACTTCCAGCGAGAAAGTTGTAGCCAACGAATTAATCTAAACTTTTTAATTCACCGATTTGTGATAAAATGATTACATCATTATGAAATTGTCTTTAAATGAGCGCGAGGCGGAAACGCGCTGCCACTCCCTGTGTACTGTTGTTTGATACTGGAATATTTACATCATTATCCATTAGGTTTATGTACATATTGTTATTTCAAGGTAATATAGTAAATAACTTGTCCCCAGGTAATTATCCCAGCTAGAAAAAAGTAAGCATTTTATTTTAACATAAACTAATTATACTTTATAATTCAAATTTGATATTATTGAAGTGGACACAAAATGTTAAGTTGGAGGTTAACGTTTAAAAAACAATATGCTTATTACGTACATTCAAAGAAATACAATTAGAGATCAATGTTGAAGTAAGAAAATCGTAATTACGCAAACAATTTAGTTTAATATTTAATTAAAAGAATTACTGTACTTTATAACAAAGAAATATGCTGTCTTTTATTTAATTTGTTCATTGTTGTCTAATTTGCGAAGTACTTAAATGTTTCTTTGACTGAAGCCACTTTATTATCCTCGCTCCTTTTTGAAACTATGTCTTTATTTACATGTCTAATTCTTATAAATGTTTGCCCGAAAAAGCGACATAGACAACTGTGTACCAAATTTGAACCAAATCTAAATTGCGGCCGTTAGAGTGCGAACACACACACGCACACACCCCCACATATATATATGTATACAATTTCGAATGACACTCTAAAACGTGTTCTGGGGATCATGATCGGTGCTCATTTACTACTCCCGACCATAAGGGCCACTGCAATAGCTCATCTTTCCTATGGAAATTCGTTAATAAGATTCACATATGTATATACCTAAGACATTACATGGCAGGTAAATAATTGTATGCAGTCCCTAGAACTCGTTTAAATATGTTATGCAACCCAAAGTAAAGGCACTATCTAAAGCTAGTAATTACTGTAAAGTTTAAGTGAGGTAGTGCTTATCTACTTGCTCGTATCGGCAAATTATCCTCTTAGTACAGACATCGTAACCAAGAAGACAAAAGAAAGCTATTTTCTGAAGTCGGCGGTTTCCGTAATTACAACACGAACCCATTTTACGGGATGGTTTATAAAAAGCAGTTTTTTGTGTGAAGAAGCCTCTTCCGCCTTTTAGTTCCAAAGGCCGAGCCTCTTTCTCATTCCAGTTGCACTACAACTCCATAAGTTTCGTGTGTATGGAAGAAAATACTTGTATTATTTCCCTATCTAAAATTATGTTCTATTACCTACTTGCATTAATTAAGTGTTTATTGTATTATTTGAATGGTTCCAAGACTCAAGGAAAAGTTCCTTAATTTTATAAACTACTTCATAATCGTACAAGTCTATCTTCTACTCTGTTATTCTGTTAAGGACATGACATCGGCCAAAGGATTCTTCTTTAAACTTCCAAAATCATAATTTCATAATACATTGTAAAATAAATTCATAAAAATATAATTCCGTCTGCTTTGACTTGTCTTAAACTGAATTAATTGTCATCAACAGATTTGCTATAACGTGTCTATTCATATCCTGGCTCTGCCATCAGCTCCGCTCTATGGTCGTTGGTCGTTGCAATGAGAAGTACGAGTTTGTATGCCTATTTGTTCACCTCTACCAATCTTAAGGGTCTGCTGTAGTGGCGGTCATCTTGGATTTTTATGCCATAAGAGCAATGTTAATTTTCAAACCATTTATTTCGTTTATTTTTTATCATAAAATTGTTTGCAAGGTCTCATTTTAAGCACAGTCACAATACGCATCCGTTTTGCAGTTTAGTTTTTTAACTTCCCGCTACCAATAAAGGGAAGTTATTGATTTCGGTCCGATTTTCGAAAGTCGAGTTTTCATTAAATCTCCACGTTTTGAGGTCCCAGGAAGCCATTCTGACTATTCCCGCCGAGATGTCCGACGGTGTGTGTGTGTGTGTGTGTGGATGTGTGTGTAAATAAATTTTTGTCGTACAGTTTCTCAAAAACGAATCAACCGATTGAATTCTACGACATGTCATTCACAAAGGTGTATCAAAAGTTAGATCTGATTAGATTTGAGAGTTAATCCATCGAGCCAATCCGAAAAAATTTAAAAAATAACCTAAATTTTTTTTGGAATTTTTATGTTTTTTTAAAAATAACTTTAAAGCGTGCGAAAAAATAATAATAAAACCATGTATACATTTTTTGTGCTTAAAAAACTGCGTCGACTGCTTTTTTTAAAATGAAAATCGGACGACGCATTCAAAAGTTATCGTTGTTTAAAAATTCACAAATTTTCGTTTTTTGGTATTTTTTTAACATATCTTCCAGATTTCTCAACCAATCAATATAAACCTGTACATTTTCTTTTTGTGCTTTAAAAACTGCGTAGAATGCTTTTTTAAAAATGAAAATCGAACGATACATTCAAAAGTTATCGTTGTTTAAAAACTCACAAATTTTCGTTTTTTTGGTATTTTTTAACATATCTTTCAGATTTCTCAACCAATCAATATAAACCTGTACATTTTCTTTTTGTGCTTTAAAACTGCTTAGAATGCTTTTTTAAAAATGAAAATCGAACGACGCATTCAAAAGTTATAGTTGTTTAAAAATTCACAAATTTTCGTTTTTTTGTACTTTTGGTAAACTAAGCGGGAAGTTCTAGGGTTGGCCTGCATGGTCAACCAATTTCCAGATTTTTTTAAATGCTTTTGAATTGTTATGTAATTGACATTTTGTAAGTACAAAGTTTGAATTTTTTCCCTAACACAATACAAAATTGTTATTGAAAAATAATTTGCAAGCCGGATCCGAAATTGTATAAAGTATATTCAGTTTTTTTTCAACACTCAAGTACAAAAGACAGACTTAAAAAATGGTTTGAAATGAGGCAATGTTAAAGCGTTCAGCTGCAAGAAATTGCACTGTTTAGATAGGGATATAGTGAGAAGCGCTTTCGTTTCCGGTTGCTTTCTCATTTACTGGAGCAGACCCTTAAAGCCCCCACACACTATCGAGCATGTTAGACAGCACCACCCAACTCAAGCCGAGCGTCAGACTTCAGTTTCTCGTAGCTTCTCCCACTGGCTAGAAACTGAAGAGTGGCAGCAAGGCGTTCCTTAGCAGTTACTGACTGTCTAAAATGCGTATCTCTTTTTCAAAATGCTTGGAAACTCATCCAAGTAAATCTTCAAAACATCCTCAGATAGTTTCTGAAGTCTTCAGGCTCACTGATGGCAAGTTCAGTCAGTAGTTCGTATGGCGTCAACTTTTCTTCTTCTCTTTATTTATTTTAAAAACCTAAAACACTTGCACAAACTTGTCGGGTTCGACGTTACCAAGTCAAGTTAGCGTATTCGAAAGTGTGTGTGTGTGTGTGGGGGGGGGGGGAGGTTATAAATGCTTTTTGTGTGAAATTGTATTATTTTCAATACGTCATATCAATAAGTTCATATCAAATCTCACCTACAGTCATTTTGATCGAGGTGTAATTATCTATAATATCATTGAGTATACATTTATAAATTTCTCTTCAATTCCATGTCAAGCTGTGACTTTTTACATGTTTTTTTTTTTATTTTTTCTGGATACAGTAGTAAGTAAGTTTATCTTATCGTACTAAACAAGCAATTTTTGTATATTTGTATATTTATAAATTTATTTCGGGGATCTCGCTAACGGCTCTAACGATTTCGATGAAAATTTGCATATAGAGGTTTTTTGACGTCAAGAATGGAATGCGCTAGGTCTTATGTCTGCAAAAATGCGTATAAACTCTGAAAATGCGCATCAAATTTAAACTCGGAACTTCTTTTTATACCACCTTTCAAGTCACTTAGAAGGCGAATAGGTACAACTTGTTTTTATACCACCTTTAAAGTCACTAAGTATTGGAAGAGCTACATTATAGATACAATCCAGATGTTAAAAATACTGAGCGATGCATATCCAGGTACACACGAGCCAAAGATTAGCGAGAGCCTTTAGCGAGTTTTCCAACTGCTAGCGAAGCGAATTTGCCATCTGAGGCGTCCGGGAGAAGAGCCCCTAGTTTGTTCATAATTATCATTGATAAAAACAAAATATAAGTACGGGGTGAAATGTATTTCAGACAAGATGTATATTTGAAATGTATTTTAATAATATCGGATGGTATTAGTGGCAGAGGTGGGAGAAAAAAGAATTGATCAAACTTTAGATTAGAATTTCTTAAAAGCTATATATTACCATTCACATTTAAAAAAATGTGCTTAATGTCAAACTTACTGTTGAAGAAAGTCAGCAATATATTTCCACTGTAATATAGTTTTAAACAATCCAGCAAAGTCACATAAATAATTTGAACTAATAACTAAAATTATATGAAAATGTGCACTCATAATAATGAAACTTCTGTAATATACTATGTATCATCTAAAGTGTACGTCCTCAAGTTGGTGGACAAAATACTGAACTTTACAAATAATTTAAAAGAAATGTTAGGCCTATAAATAGTCTAAACAAATACCACTTGTCTATTTTAAATAGGTGACTATTTTGTTGTACTGAGCGTATTGAAGATGCTAATTAAATGTTGGTACACTAATCAGCTGTTTACATTAACATGTCTAAACTTTCATGTAGGTTAGGCCTGTATCTCAGTAGCATTTCCATTAACAGTTGATTTCATACTTTGAACAAATTTGTATTTTTAATTTTTAGGTTCGGGTTTTATTTACTAGTATTTTTTTTAACGTCCTGCTGTTTTGCACTTAAGGCTAATGCAGACGGGACCTACAGTTTTACGTGGAATCCGAACCACAGCCAATGATGTCTGTTAAACCATTGAGAAAATTATTCGGGGTCAATGGGAATTGAACCCGGAACTTTTCCATTGATGGTTGCCATGACGATTGATAAAGCTTTGACGCCTTAACAACCACGGCCATCGTGGCTTTATTTACTAGTATAGGCCTAAGTCATGCTGGTTCTTTTTAATCTTTATTATAACTGCTGTTATATGTTTATAATTTGTTTAGTCATTTAATATTAGGCCTACTTAGCTTTGGTGTTATGATTAATCCTACAGCCTTATTAAAAAGAAATAATTATTGTAAAATATGTGTCTGTAGTTGGCACCGAAGCAATCAAGGGTCTCTTATTATGTATTGCATTACATATAACACGGGGGATATGTAATGTGAACTCGTAAGTAAAATTGTGTACTCAATGTCTATGTACCAACCTAAAGCGTATTTCCAACAGGTACGCCTATGGAGGTTTTTTCTCAAAGACATTCCCATTAACGGCGGATTTTATAAATTTGACTAATTTGTAGGTTAGATGATATTATTTTCTATCTAGCTATGAATCCTAAACCTTTATTTAAAAATGTATAATTAATGAAATTATAAAATAAAATTGGGTGTAATAATAAAGTGTTGGGTTGGCATGACAAGCACATTGGTTTCCCCTGGTTAATCATAAATACAAAACTATTTCTTTGTCAAAGTGTCGACTAAAATTACAATCGTGATGGCAGTTGAAGAAGCGTCTGATGTAATGTTTTCTGACGACCTTTGGGATGATGTAACAGAAGGAGTAATAAACTAGGCAAACCGGTTCTGCTGTCGGAAGTTGTAAAATAACTGGAACTCGGCGATACTTCGTCAGTCTTAAGCTTTTGTTTTCAACTACCGCCTACATGAAGAGCTTTGTGTCAGAATGAAAGTTTTTTACAAATTGTGAAACAGATAGGACAAGCTTTACATAACCTACATTTTCCAAAATTCATTTTTGGGAATTCACCAACAAAAATGTGTGGCATGTGCCTAAGAATTGCAGCAATAATAGCTTCTTGCACCGACTCGTCACTGTCCTCTTGAGTAAGGTAGTTTACCAGATGAAACCAACATCATAAGACACATAGACGTAGCCAACGTGTACAGGAGTGCAATAATAAATCATTATTAACAAAAAGAAGAGCGCTAAATACACAGAGGTAGATATCAATCACAGAGGTTTATTAATAATAAATATATTTAATTACAACAAACCAATAACAAATGCTCTCAAGATACACAGTATCCTACCTTAGGCCGGCCATACATGTTACGGTAGACCGGAGAAGTATACCTGTACAGGTAAACCGGAGCGTGTGTGCCAGCCACTTCAGGCAAACCTGCACAAGTAAAACGACCTGCGCAGGCTACCGGGGAAGAATCGAATTTAAATTATTTTTACCTGCACAGGTGTGCTCACCTGAGCGTGTGTGTGGGCCATCTGGTATACCTGCATAGGTTTGAGTCAATCGTGGCGAATATGTTTGTCTGAGTATACTCATTTCTCTTTTTGAAAAAGTTTTTACACTACGTCCTGCGTTTTCGTCTTTTTTACTGTTCACAACCACTAACAAACCCACCAAAGAAATCCTTCACCCATCCGGTTTACCGCAGCGTGTTTGAGCTCTCGCCTGTGTAAAGGTAAACCTGCGCAAGTATACCTCGCCGGTCTACCGTAATGTGTATGGCCTGCCTTACGGCCATCACTTAGGTTTTTAGAAATATACAACGCTGAAATGCAAAACCGACACCCTAACTGAGAAAAAACTGGCTTGTATCAATGAATATTCACTAGTGTTAAGTATTCATTGCTTTTATACAATCAAATATCAAGATGTCAACAAGTACTCTATGATTCATAGGTCAGGCAGAGAGAGATCTCCCCAAAAACAAATTCACCATCACCAAGTCTAAATGTTAAATAACTTAAAGGACTAAAATAAATTCTTAACTTCACGATATAACAGGAATTATAATACAGGTTAAAAAGATTCAGCATCACTTAGGCCTATTTATAAAAAAAATCTAACAGACAAATTAGAGGTACAAATTATTATTTCCAAGTATAAAATTAGACGTTGATGAAAATGCCATTAAGAAATAATAGCCTACATACAGTATACCAGTTTAGTGGTGTTTGATTAAATAGCTGATTCATTGTACCAACATCTTCCTTACTAAAGATCTTCCTTAACATCTTCCTTAAATGAACCTTACTAGATATTTTAAATGGCCAAATCTTTTAAATGAACAAATTAATATATTATTTTCATTATTTATAGGTACTTAGAAATTTATTATTTAAATTTTTATTTTTAATTTCAGTACTTTTTTCACATATTTTAGGCCATACACTTTAGATTGAAATACAATACCTAGACAGTAACTAATTTTATTTACCAGTTCAAATTAGGTTATGTTTGTGTTATAGATTTAGAGTAATAATAGTTCAGAACACAAGAAAAGACTTTTGTGTAGTACCTTTCGTTAGTGGTAAAATGTTATAACGGCTATGACGAAAGGAAGCAACGGTTTGCTTCAAAACTACTACAGAGTTAGAGAAATTATAATTTCACAATAAACGAAATGTAAAATCTCCTAATACACAGGATTATACAAAATTCTAAAAGCTTTCAAACTCCAATCGTGGAGTAAAATCAGACCAATAAATTGTAGAAAAAGTGATTACGCTTCAAATGACAACTCTGGTGGTTTTCCTTTTAAATTTAAAGTCAATATTTAAAAAGGTAGTATAATATTTTGTACATTGCAGTTTTAGTATACGTTCTTTTGCATTTTAATTTTGAAAATACAGCTCATACGAATGCAAAAACAAATAATATTTCTTATCCAAAGGAAAATCCCGAAGGTCCATTCGGTCCAGAGCTTACGTATGACCTAAACACTAACATGTAATTAAATGTGTTTCATTTCTCCTGACGGCATAGGCAACACTGTTGCAAACTGTGACGTAAAGGGCTTGTAGGCTAGCGAGCACGAAATGTTGAGTAACACACTTCCTTACGGGGAACGTTTTAAATACACGTAATTTCCTTCGGTTGTAATCTATCGGACGTGGTCTACAGCGAATCCAGAGGAGAATGAATTTATTTGTCGGTCAAAACATTTCATTCCTTACCTCAATCAGATTATGTTTGTGATAGGAGAAACAATTTTGAAGAATTTAAGTTAACGTTGACGTAAAATATTTCAACAAACAAAACTTTTGTAATAAGAAATAAATTACGATTATCTACTGCCGTTAATAATTGGGAATTACAACTAATAAAACTAGCTGGAGGTAATAAGAGGTTTTGGCACCCGAGTCAAACAGCTAATAATTATATAAATCACATACAAAACACCCATTCAACCACAAACATACATACAAACATTATACAGGGTGGGTGACAAGTCTGAGAACGGCTTAATAGTTCGTATATAAGGACAATTTGAAGGTAGATGTGATTTGTACTAGTCTTTAATCTCTATGTATAAAACAAAACAGCTTATAATTTCAACAATGAAATCAGCTGATATTGATACCGTAATGTTTGAAGCTGAATTTAATGTTAACATGAAGTTATTAGTAAAATTGTGAATTAGGTTTATCCTTTACTAGCTGAATACCCGTGCTTCGCTACTGGAAATTTGTTTTTTGCATCATTATTTATTCATAACAAATTGTAATATTTTCTGTCATTTTCTTTCATTTATTATTTTCAATTAGTTTGGCATTTATTGTTCAATGGATACCCGTCAATCGTCTTCGTCACGTTATGTGGGCTGAATAAATTATATCAATAAAAAAATTAAAAATTCATAGTGAAGAGAGTCTTTTTTTCAACCGCTAAATCTACATACTGGTAAATCACAGTCTTAGCTGGATGTTTGCAGATCACCCAGATACGTCTGTAATATGCGAATACATAGATCGGGATAGGTTTGATCAGCTTACGTCTAAAATATTTTTTTAAAATTAATAAGCGAACAAATTTAGTTCTCTAGATTTAAGGAAAGAATACCAATTAAAATGTATTGTTTTTAGGGGTTGTTATTACATTTTCAACCCTTAGCAGCACGTAACAAAATGTAAAACGGTTATTTTTTATATGTATCTTGTAAGAAGTTTATGTACAAAATTTCAGCTCTCAAGCTTTAAGGAAAGTATAAGAATAAATGTTTATTGTTTTTAGTGGTTGTTTTTCCATTTTCACCCCTAGGTGCAAGTAACAAAATGTAAAACTCATTTACTTTTCATATGCGTTTATTAAGAAATAAATGTATAACATTTCAGCTTTAAGGAAAGTAAACAAACAACATTTGCTGTTTTAGTGGTTGTTTCAACCCTTAAAGGCCAAATATTTTAAAATCCTTTCTTATTTCCTCTCTAGCCCCTTTTGAGCAATATGTGTACCAAATTTCACATTCCTTGGCGGTAGGGTTTTTGAGATATATAACAAACAATATTTATGGTTCTAGGGGTTGTTTCAAACCTTAAAGGCCAAATATTTTAAAATATTTTTTTAGTGGGCCTCTAGCCCCTATGGCAAATACGTGTACCAAATTTCCCGTGCCTAGGAGGTAGGGTTTTTGAGATATATAACAAACAATATTTATGGTTTTAGGGGTTGTTTCAACCCTTACAGGCCAAATATTTTAAAATATTGTCTTAGTGGGCTTGAAAAAACTGGCAAAGTAACTGATCGTGCTCGCATTAGAAGAACAAATAATGCCACCAATGATGATAAATCTTCAGATATTATGTTTAGGCCAGTCGGTAAAGGTCAATTTAGACCAAAAGTACCAGTAATTAGCAATACGGCTGAATTTTTTTTATAAGTACATTAAAGTATGTAGATTAACATAAAAAAAAGTTTACCAGTCTATCGATTTCCCAAAGTCGAAAAAAAAAATCGATTATCATTTTTTTTTCGATTATCCTTAATATTTCGAGCTGGGATGAAGATAGAGGAAAATAAAAATACTACCGTGTAGGGGAGGTATTTTTAAACAAAAAAGGTCATATGTATTTATTTCGTCCGAGCAATGGTTTGTCTGGAAAAAATTCGATAATGCAGGTATGTATTTTGCAGCAGAGGAAATCACTAAAAGGGGACATCTTATTCATATATGAAGCGTTGGCTCATTCTAAATTGGCCGAATTTTAATATATAGAATTGAAACTTTACATAGGAGTTAAAATATATATTTTAAACATTTATGCTGAGTCTCAGCTTGTTATCTTGAAAATGACCCGATCTAGGAGTCGATTTCGATTATCGATTTTAGGAGTACCGGACCCACAAACTAATTTCAATCTATTCCAGTTTCGTCAATTTTTGGAATATCAACACCAAATTTGTTTTACAAGTTGAGTACACCAGTATAAATATTCTTAGTAAGTATGAACGATTTTTGTCTTGTTATTTTTAAAAACGAGGCGCTTGAAAATAGTCTTCTGTTTTACCTATCTCGTTTTAACTATAACACTTTTGGATTCAACGACTCCATTTTCGACATTTTTGAACATATCGATTTAAAAATTGGTACAGAAGTTAAAAATACAATTGTTTTTTGCTATACTTATTTTAAAAACTATATTTAAAAAAATGACTAATCTGCAGCTGATCAACTCAAGCGTTTTGATAAAAAATCTAAAAAGGTCTAAAATTATACTTTTTTAATTTACTTGTGCTTTTAAAACTAAATAATGAAAAAGGTTTATACTCCTTGAACTTGTTTAAATATATATATTTAACTTGTAAAAAAACTTTCAGGTTGATATTTTGAAAATTTTCTAAACTGGAGCTGTTTAAAATGAATTGGTGGGTCCGGTACTCCTAAAATCGAGAAACCCATTAATAAGTCAAGTGGCTCTAAATCGGGTAATTTTCAAGATAACAAGCTGAGACTCAGCATAAATGTTTAAAATGTATATTTTAACTACTATACCAAGTTTCAATTCGATATATTAAAATTCAGCCAATTTAGAATGAGCCAACGCTTCATATATGAATAAGATGTCCTTTTTTAGTGATTTCCCCTGCTGCAAAATACATACCTGCATTATCGAATTTTTTCCAGACAAACCATTGCTCGGACGAAATAAATACATATGACCAGTATTTTTTATTTTCCTCTATCTTCATCCCAGCTCGAAATATTAAGGATAATCGAAAAAAAATGATAATCGATTTTTTTTTCGACTTTGGGAAATCGATAGACTGGTAAACTTTTTTTTATGTTAATCTACATACTTTAATGTACTTATAAAAAAAAATTCAGCCGTATTGCAAATTACTTGTAGTTGTAACCTATACCGACTGGGCTAGTTGTCATTTGTTGAAGATCCGCATACATCAACTAGCAGCGTTGTCCAGGAACGTGGTATTTATACTTACTTCATCAGAGCAATTCTAAATAAATCTAATTTCGACCCGTTTAAGCTTCATTTAGTACTAGAACTGAATGAGGATGATTTGGACCGCCGGGTCGAGCTTTTTGACATTATGATGGAAAGGTATGACAAAATGCTCTTAATTGCTTTAATATATAATGTTTTCGGACAAAACTACGTTTATGCTAATGGCAATGTGCATCGGCATAACTACTGTCGTTACTGGACCAACATCAACCAATATTGGATGAAGGAGAGTCATACGCAGATTAATGATATAGAAAAATATTTCTAAAGTCTATAATTGCAACGTCAGAAAACAATATCCTCGAGTCATCCTCGTGTCCACCAAATGGAACGAGGACAGAAAGGTGCTCCTGCGTTTGCGGAGAAAAGCTCTAAGTGTAACAACAGAGCACGCAGATTTTGTATGCAGAGTAGGAAATATTCTTAGTCGTGATATATGGGCACAATATACCAATCTACTATAACTTCAATAATTCAGAAGAAATAAATAAATATTAAGCTTGAACTATGAGTGATAGAATATTGAGAACTGTGAGTTTGATTGTTGTAGCTCGTGCATCAACGACAATATGTCACCATCGTCAGTGATACACAAAGATCAAACTAGAACTTGTACCTCCAGTACGTAGGCTGATTGGTTAACCTAAATCGTATGGATACAGTTAGTAGCACTTATTACGTTCAATTATTTGTTTACTTCCAATAGAAATAGCATTAAGCTTTATTGAACAACCAATAAACAGTTTAATCGGTTTAAAAATAAACACGAGGTCATAAAGTCCGTGCAAACAAGTCGACCCTGTAGGCTATTCACCTTCAACCTTAATGGGATATTGGCGAATATTGGTGCCGCTAAGTTTTTGTTAACGATTCTGAAGGTCTAACAATTCCAAACATGTGTCAATGTTCTAATTGTGATGCAAATGAACCTTTTATTAAATTACAAAACAGCCGTAGCATAATGACCGCTCACGTTGATTGGCTTTAGGGGATTAAGTTTTATAATTTGAATTAGTTATTTAAAAGTATTTGCTAAATTTATGTACAGTCGCTTAACTTTTTCTACTGGGTCAAAATTAATGGCATTTGGCTTAAACTTTTAATTACGACTGAATTAAGCAATCAAAGCCAATTCCAACCCTTTCTTAGTAACAAGCTGTTGTTAAATTGTCTCTTCCGTGAATTTGGTTTAGGGCAAAATTTACATTTAAATTTTCTTTAGACAACCCGCCGTTAGCTTATATGCGGAAGCAATATTAATGTTTCTGTTTTAATGGAATCTCTTGAATGCACCTAAAGACGAAACATCAATACTATTTCAAATAATAATTAGATATTTTTTAAGATTCATGTTTTATGAAAACACGTAGCCTATCAAAAACGACATGATACCAAATTACTCCGTGAATTGCCCTTGGACCTTCATAATGTGAGTATCCCACTTTTGAAAGTGGAGTAAATATCCGAAACGCGTTAAATTTGAAAGACAAGCATAAATTTTCAGAGAGTAGCATAAAGATGAGGTAAAAGTAAATGAACGGAAATGATAGGCAAAAGATTATCTTGCAAAACACCATAGAAAATGTATAATTGTCTTATGAAGATTTGTTTTCTTCAAATATTAAATTTTCTTTAATCCTGCCAAATTCTTATCTAATATTTCTTCAACACCTTCGCTGCTCGTGCACGAATTTAGGCCTATACTTAATGCAAAACTCCCATAAATGTTTGCGCATTTCTTTAATTTAATCTTCAAGTTTCTAAACAATTACAGTTCTATGAACCCAATGAACGTGTTGAGACAATGCACAACAATAAATGTGCAACACACAAACACCTCAAACTAACCATTAACCACACACCACTAATGATTGAGTAAACTATAACCAAACCGCAGGTTCGACGCATGTGGTACGGAGTGCGTGTGCTGAATGTAGTCTTTCGCCGAAACCGACAAGCACCTACATCTTCCGGTATGGTAGCTTTCAGACCTTTTAGAGGACGTCATAAACGTACTTTCACAGATACATGTACATTAAGTCGACCGGATACTTCATCAAGTTCCTTGCAGTGCGTGAGGTCGCTCGACAGGTCAGAAAACATGTCTGAAGACCAAAGTGTTCAAAATCCTTTGACGGTTCTTCAGGAAATGCAAGAGTTACGAAAGAAGGTCATTGTTTTTTAGTTTACGTTATGCCAGGTAACTTTTGTAATACAATTCCTGATATATCCCAAAATCGACAGTATAAAGTCAAATTTTAAGTAAAAAAATGTTAATATATGATATGTTTCCAATAATATGTGTCAAACTATCAAGGAGAATATAGTTAAAGGAATAAAAGTAGTTTTCTACAAGTAGGTCATTGAGTTTCCAAAAGCTCGCAATGTACTGTACTTACACGCTTGCTAGTGTTTCGTGTAGAAACGTATAAAACGTATTTAGGATTTTAAGACAATAACTAGGCCTAATTTTCTTGCAAAAATCACCACCAAATATAATGGTATTTTATCACAATATCGTAAGTATTAAAAAAATAATTTGTATTTGAAGTAAAACCAAATATATATGCTATATTATTCAGATGTTTCTATAGTAATTGGCTCCCAGAGCAAGATCTGAGTGGCGTCCTCGTCAAAGAACAGAACAGTCATAAATTAATAACTAAGCTAAATTATGGGTTGAAAAAATATACAAAACTAGCTGGCCCGATCCGGCTTTGCAAGGATAGACAAATCAAAGTTAAATGTATATTAACAAAAAATATAATATATCAATAAATATATTACACTATGCATTTCTTATGGGGATTTTTAGTAACTTTGATCTCCCCCAAACCTCCCCTAAAATTTCGAATTTTTTGAAAACCTTTCTTAGCGAGCACCTAGGGCCCTAGAGGAAGCTACATACCAAATTTCATTCCAATCCGTTCGGTGGTTTTTTTTTAGTAACTTTGTCCCCCAAACCTCCCCTAAAATTTAGAATTTTTTTGAAAACCTTTCTTAGTGAGCACCTATGGCCCTAGAGGAAGCTACATACCAAATTTCGTTCCAATCCGTTCAGTAGTTTTTGAGAAATCGTGATCAGTGAGTCAGTGGATTTGGCTTTTATAAATATATAGATAAATCGAGTCAAAGATGTTTCTTACTAAGCTTCAATTGTTCTTACATTAAATTGCAACAATTCCTCTAATTAGTAATGTACTTTGTTACAATTTACTTATTCTATTTATAAAACCAAAGTAAACTTTTCCAATAGTCGTAGAAATCTATCAATAAAATTTAATACTGTGTACTCATAATTAATTATGATTTGTGAAAACGTTAGAATTAAAATTATAAAACTAGATAAAACAACAGAATCTCCTGCAATTTACTTTACATTAAACTTGAATTGAGCTTATTTAACTAAAGCAGAAAATAAAATTACAACATATTTCATCTCGTTATTGTTAAAAAATAATGTTAATTGTTATAAAAATAATGCAGCAAATTGATTAATTATATTTTCAAATCTGTTTTTCTCTCATTTCGCTTTTATTGGTCAGTCCAAGATCGTTTAGTCTTTTAGCCCCAGCCAATAGAGCAAAATAGGCTAATTTTGTTATTGAATTTAACACCAAGCGACATCCACAATGACTTTAAGGGTAACACATAAGTTATGTGAAATACAAAAACTATCAGGCAAGGAGCTTTTCAGCATTTTTTATAAACAAAAATAACATGAATCACGATACTTCCAATCGAACATTCATAGAGAATTAGAAAACTAAAAAAGTGTTTTTAAAAAACCCCGATTGCACCATTTTCATCGAGAAAAGTTCGAAAAACTTTGAAAAATTACCATTTTTCAAAAATGTATGTCTTTGTTAATTTACAAAATTAAGGGCAGAGCTTTCGAAAAATGATTATGTGCACTTCAAACAGGCGGAAGATGAAATTTGTCGCATTAATAGTTTTGCACAATAATTGCAATATAATAATTTAGGTCATTATATTGCATAATGCGCCCTATTATCCTGAGTGACCCGATTTCAATTTAACAAACTGATTCTGAAAGTAGACATTAAAGCCACAATTCGTTTATCTTCGGTTTTTGAATAAGGTTGATCATATATGATAAAATTGTTTCCGAATATAGCGCGAAACGCGTGAATTTGCGACCGACTGCGAGAGGCAGTGGTAGTGGGGAACCAAGGCCTGATGCGCGCAGCCTGCCGTTCTCTTTTCCTCCGCTGCAAGTTACCCCAACAAATTTTTATCTTTGTCTTTTCTAAAACATGTGTTATTAAAACAAAATATTCAAAATCAAAAAGGCGCCCTTTCCAGAGTAGCGCCTAAGGCACGTGCCCTGCTTGCCCCCCCCCCCCCTGTTTGTATAGATTTCATTAAACAGCTACCTACCTGAAATTGATCAAACATTCTAATCATTCTACTCCGTGTAAAGAGTGTTTTATTGAATTGTACTTTTTATAAACTGAGCTGGGAAGTGACTATAAATGTGCAAACAGAATGAAACATATCGATTTTCTAAAAAGTTCGAGAATGGTAATTTTTGTATTTATTACAACGCTCTTTCAAAGTGCATTTTATTTTAGCGCAAAAACTTAGGTATAGAGTACAACCAAACGAGCTAGCAGTATTTTCCGCGTATATAGTAGCAAAGTAGTAAACAGTCATAAGCTCATTTCTATTTATGTTTGATTATATACGTAGGCCTAGGAGTTTGTACTTTAAAGTTATATTTCGTTTCATAATTTAAATCGAATATGAAATCTTTTTAAAGAGTCTCTAAAAGGCGTTCGAAGCCTTTAACGATAGCTAACCTATTTTACATTATTTATTCTATAGCCTTACATAGTGCGCGTTAATTAAATGAGGCGCCTAGTATCAAAACCCTCTAAGTCCCCCAGCTGATTTTTTCGGGAAATGTACAAAAACTGTAACAAGCGAGTCTGTGAACAGAATTAAATAATTTTTTCACCAAAAAAATCACTAATTTTTTTAGAAATAGAGTGGTAAAATAAGAAATATATCAGACAAACAGTTGTTATCTTATGAGGAAAAATGTAAATGCAAAATTTGGATTTAGCGGGTTTTGAGACTAAGACTGGGATTTAGCGGGTTTTGATAATAAGACTAGGATTTAGCGGTTTTTGAAACCAAGAAGTTAAAACTGCATTGGGGTTTCAGAGGAATAATTTTAGATCACTCTAATTTTAATTACTACTTAATTAGTCTAAACTAAACATACTGTTTATTAAATTTAGGTTATTAAAAAAACACTTAATTAAAATCTCTGAATTTTATTGATACAAAAATTTTTATAATATGGAAACTTTATAACAAAGTTATTTTGTAAAAACTGTGTTTAATGTCTGGTACAAGTTTATATCTTCCTTCACAGTTTAGTTTAGTGCTACTTGTAAGATTATTAAAATAAAAACGAAGTATTGAAAAAAATAAAAAATCAATTAACAATGGTACAAACTGTAAGTAAATTGTTTAACAATACATCATAATCATTTTGTAATAAGTTTGACACCATCAGCTATGCAAGTTATTTGCCAAACACATTACACAACATCAGCTGAGTCTACTTCTTCATCAATAATCACGAAGTTGGAGTCTTCATTATCACCAATTTCAGTCTGAGTTTGATTTTGCCTCTCCAAATTCAAATAGAAGCTGAGCACCTCATTATTTCTCCATTCTTCACCGAAATGCTTAGAAAGTAATTTGCCCACATCTTTTATTTTATCAGCTTTTACTTTAGTACCCTTTTTAACCGTACTCGGTTGAATGTGGGCCATGGTATGATTAGCCTTCGTAATACGTCTAGCGTTGCAAATGTTGCTTAGGTAGTTAACTTCACCCTGGAACAAAACGTTTCCTTGATCTCTTGCCCTTTTCAAGATTAGTCTATTCTTTTGCTGGGGTTAAACTTGAAATGCCAGTCTCCAGGCTTTTTTTGAACCCTTTCAGCTTCTGTTTTCCAATCTTGGACTTTAACAGATGTACCAACTTTGTGGACTGTTCCATGCTTGCTCAAAACTTTCTCATACTCCTCTGGTTGCAGGATGGTATCTTTATTTTTAAGATCTTTTTCTATCAACCCAAAAACTCTATCCGGTGGAAGAAATGAATGGCCAACAATTGGGAATGTCATTTCTATAGAGTTAATTTCTTTAGTGGCTTCTGTAACCAGCCACTTTCCTAGCATAGCAGTGACTATGGTGTTTTTATTTTGGCCACCACAGCCATCTGCAAAGCATTTGAGCTTTGTTTTTCCTTCAAAATTACAGGTTTTCAAATGATCGTACAAACATGAAGCAATGATGTTGGAGTTTTTGGCATAGTCACTTTCGCACCAAGTGTAGCAGTGCACGTTTTCTTTTTCCAATTTGCATTTAGAATTACCCGTGACTAAAGTAAAGTTATAAAAAGAATACTGTCTGCTAAAATACGCCGATTGGTCTGGCACTCTGGGTAGAAGTAAATTTTTTTGGCAATCAAATGTTACGATTAAGGTCTCATTATCATCGGATTTCAAAAGAGAATAAAAGGCATCGGCCTTTAGTTTGTGAACCCGTTTTAGAGTTTCAATCTCATTTCTTTTTGTGTCATCTTTTTCCGTTTTCATTTGTTCATCAAAGAAAATACATGTAGAACAGGCATCAGTTTTTGGTGACCCAAATCCAAAATTAAAATTTGTATTAACAACTTCACGAAAATAGCTTTCTTTGACTTGAAATTCTTCCTCTTGACATTCATTGTACATTTTATACAGCAAAGCAATATTCAATTCAGCTGGGAAATAGTTCCTATAGGTAGCTCTATGTCTGTTATAGTGTGACTCAATTACTTTTAATTGTTGAATAAATTCAAGGATTTTCTCCTTTCGTCCAGAAAACAGTTCCATTTTTCTGTTTCCGCCTCTTGTTTCAGTAGCTATTGCCCCTCCGCTCGCATGGTGTCTTTTCATTACGCCTAAAACCCTGTCTTTCTTTAAGCCTAAGATTTTTAAAAAGGCGTTCTGACATATTCTTACTTGTGAACCATCACGCAATCGAAAGTAATAAAAGAAAGTAAGATTCCTCTCACGACTGCTGTCACTCGGTCTAAGTCTTTTTTTTGGCAGTGATTTAGTATGCTTCAAAATGAAGTTATCTTGCTGAATTTTATTTTTTGAAGAGTAGAAGACCGAATGAAACTTTGAGATGTCTAGAAGAGACAGAGAATCACATTTGTATGCATTTTCCTTTTTATGATTGCAGCATGGCACACCAGGCGGTTCAGTTGCTGAGTATCTGAAAAAAACGCGTTTGTTAGGTTTTTCAGATTGATGGAAGATAAATCTGAAAACCCTTTGCAGCATAACTATAAGAATATAACATAATAACCTACCATATCGGTCTAATTGACACCTAACCTAACCTTATTTAAGTTTTTATTAGAATACTTACAGCTGAACCCGTTTTTTCTCGCGCTTCCATTCCTGTTTCTTAGGAGTCTTCTTTCTAGCAAGATTACTAGGACACGGTCTTAAGTTAGTACCCACTGCATATTCCATCCCAAGATATAATTAAAGATACTTTAACTAATAAAATATAAGAATTTTTCACAAAATTCAGCAATACAATCACAATAATGTTCTGAAAACACACTACTGTTGACTGCTCCAAGTTGTCAACAACTCGCAGAGAATCCTGGGTAGTCACGTGACAAAACCACGTGCTCCTATTGGCTGTTGTGGATTTAGCGGATTTTGAAACCAAAAATGTCTAACTTCACTCTGAATGTAGCGGGTTTTGAAACCAAGGCACATTTTTTACATTATTTTTCAATGGGATATAGAGGGATTTGACACAAAAGAATGTTAAATTTCAATTCAGCATGGAAAACCCTATAAGAAGCAATATCTAACTCAATTTCGAAAAAAATTGGACTTAGCGGGTTTTGATACTCGGCGCCTCAAATGTACTGTACTCCTAAAATATTCCTAAACTAAACTAACCTAACTGCATTTTGCGTACTACTCTGTTATAGTATTTTCACATTACAGTCAGAATTTAGTGGCTCTAGTTCTAAGTGCATTAAACTATGGGCTTTAGCTAATTATTCAAATTTGAAAATATGCCAAAAGTTACGTTTCGAAAGTAAAAAGTGAAATCGCACGCAAAAGTAAACCTTGACCGCACAGAAGAAGGTAAAGAACATGTTACATAATGTCTGGTTCCAAGTATTCCACATTTTTGACAGATCAATGTCTACTTTTAGCAGAGAAAGCAACTAAGCTCAGATTATTGGCATAAGGTATGTTTTTTGTAAGGTATTAGGTTTTATTTTAAAACTTTTTGATGGTGACAAGTTTAAGAAACTTGATCGAGAGACTCGTTTTGTAGGCACGGCAACAACACTACTAAATAACACACTATTTGTTCGTTGATTAATTGATTGATTATTTTAAAGCCTCATAGGTTAGAATAGGCCTATTATGGAATGTCATACTCTCTTTATGTTAGGTAACAAATAAAACTAATAATATTGGCTTAACTTTTTTGTTTAAAACGATAATTTTAATAAATGTTTAATTGTTTTTTTTAAATTACTTATTTCAAACAAAAGTTCATAACTAAGTATCTTTTAGTGTTTTAGTTTAACAAAAATCTGATTTACTAAACAAAACGTGTTAACTTTTAGCCTAGTCATTAAAAGACCTTGACTCGAGAAAAAATCGGGCTTGAGCAAAGTCTGTGGATTTGTAATATTTAAGGTAACAGTTAAAAAAAAACTTTATATCTGGAGAGGTCGAAAAAGTCAAAAAAATTTCAAATTTGTTTTGAAAATTCGGTTTTTGGTCAATATTATTAGCGAATTTCCATAGGAAAACTGAGCTATTGCAATGGCGCTTATGGTAAGACCCAAGGTCGGGAGTAGCAAATGAGCACCGATCATGGTCCCCAGAACACGTTTTGGAGTGTCATTAAAAATCATATATATGATTTTTATACATAAAATATATATACACACACACACATATATATATATATATATATGACTTTTAATGACACTCCAAAACTTGTTCTGGGGACCATGATCGGTGCTCATTTGCTACTCCCGACCTTGGGTCTTACCATAAGGGCCACTGCAATAGCTCATTTTTCCTATGGAAATTCGCTAATAATGTTTCACTGGCTAAACCTTCTGCTTACTTCTTTACTGGCACACTATTTTTAACGTCAGCTCATAACCACATTTGTTATTTCAAGGAGCGAGGTCTATAGTTCACAGAACTACTAGTTAAGAATAGGATGAAGATGGAAGAAGATCTATCATATTTTTATAGTAAAGAATGTTCTACAAAGATAGTAAAACTAAGAATGAGCATTAACAAATATTAAATGGTAATTATTACTTAAAGGTAAAACAGGAACAATGGCAGTAAATACATACTGTGAGAACATCTGCAGGGATTTACCACGTCAGGATTGGTAAACCAGAAGAGAAAGAGATGGATGAATTGTGTCGAGATGGGTTGTAAGGATTTCATATAGAAGGAAAGTATTGGGAGTAGAGACCAACCTAGTTACTTCAAGGGTGTTTGTATTACCATAACGGCTGTTATCCAACTGCTCTTGGACTAGGGAGGAGGAAGACCAAGTATCTGTTTAGTACAACCTAGAAGCTTAAAAGTTTTAAGTTACTTAAGTAATAAATAGAGCACATTACTCCCATGAGCTGTTTTCTGTCAACCAGTAACCTCTAATAATGTACTATAGTTTTACTGAACTACCGTAATGGCCATCGCCATTTTCTACTACTCTTTTGTCTATTATATAAAATAAAAATAAAACAAATCTTATCACTAACAATTTATATTTAGTAGACACATTACAAGAAATTTAGAGGCACCAATTTAACTGCCATCGTAGTACAAGCATTTTGAACAGTATATCTGCTACGTCCACCGCTGACACTCTTGCCCGCCGTACTAAAAATTTGTTGTACTTAAATTTATATAACTAATAATTTTCTTATAACTTCTTATACTCTTGGTGCCTTCCATACAACAAATTTATTCACTTGAATTTTGTAAACGAAAATTTAGAAGACGGCGTGAAGAAACACTACGGGTCTAATGTGATTGGCAGTTCGAGACCCGCAATGCCCTTCTGGCTTGATCCACCTGATACTTTAAACAAGGTTTTAGAATGTCTTCACAAATGGGTATCTCTTGACAGTCCTTACTCGTTATTTAGATGATGTTTGCCGTGATAGTGATGCCAATAAACTGTTGAAATCCATTGTTGTTTCAATAAAATAATATTTGATAGAACCTTACTAGGCTACTATAGAAACCAAACAAACATCTATTGTTGTTCATTTTGTTGTCAGAATGTGCTTAAAAATAACTTCTTAAGAGGGGACCGGAGTCAGCCCAACCGCTCACGGCTCTGATCTCCAGTTTAACATGGGGCGGGTATAGTTTATATTTTTCTCACCGAGAACCAGCACGTTCAGTAAAAAATCGTAACAGACAAATAATTTGTTACTATCTTACGTATCAGCCTATGAAAAATTGTTTACTGAAAGTTTTGTTTTATATTTTTATTTTAAGAAATTCAATATCTATTTCTCCATAAGACTTCAACGTTTTTATAGCAAAATTAATTCTGTTGTAAAAATTGTATTTTAAGATAAGTATGTTTTAAATTTAAACCTACATCAACTAAAGTATTGTGACGTTAAAATTGTCGTCTAATATTTCAGTTACATTCAACAGAAGTATTTTATTTCGTCGTTTCAAAATACCTCTGCAATTAGAGTTTACAAAGTACATGGATCGGCAGCCGTAGTAGTTCATCGATGTCCCGCCAGGTTTCACTAGCGTCGCTCACCGGCAAGGAAGATTGCAAACTTCTTACAATATCGGTATCTTTCTTATTTTTATCAAAAGTTTGTGGTTTAGTTACTCAATACGACCCTTGAATAAAAGTCGCGGGTAACAGTTAGTATAACATATTTAGGAATAAGATCATTGAATTCGTACAGTAATTGGATATAAAAAATCAAATAAACTAAAACTGTAAATTTAATAATAGTTTTTTGTTTTTTGTAGCAATTACTAACTAAGAGCCCACGAACCAGAGTGCTTATAAACTATGACCTGTGTGCACTATTTTCATCATACATTTGTTATGCTCTATATGAGTAGGCCAAGTAATGTGTTTTGCTACTGGATTGTTTGTATTTAGTTTTCTTACCACTAAAATTGGCCAGTTAGATCTCCAGAAATAGACATAAAATCAAAAGGGTTGTAAACTAAAACAATCAAAACTCAAAAAATGCCATTATAAATGTGCTGATCAAATACAAATGACATTTAATAATTTTTTTATATTTATGATAACATTTTCTTTCATTTAAAGCAAAACACTTTAAATCGACCAGGTAGATCTCCAGAAATATTAATATATCAATAGGGTTTTAACCTAAATAAAAAATAGGTTTTTTTTAAATAGGCAGTCGTGGGTCTGCCGTCAGAAATGAAAACATTTTAGCTTCATATAGTTAACTTTATTTTCGAGTTATTAAAAAGTATTGTTTTATTCAATGTATTAATGTTATAATAAAATCTTAAATAATTGCGGAGATGCGACGGAGCCTTAAATAAATGTGGGATGCAACTGTGTTTTCAATAATTAATTGTGGAGATGTGATGTACAATTCAATAATTGCGGAGAATCGATTAAGCCTTAAATAATTGTGGAGATCCGATGGAGCCTTAAATAATTGCGGAGATGCGACAGAGCCTTAAATAAATGCGGGATGCAACTGTGTTTTCAATAATTGTGGAGATGCGACGTACAATTCAATAATTGCGGAGAATTTATTAAGCCTTAAATAATTGTGGATATGGGACGGAGCCTTACATAATTGTGGAGATCTGATGGAGCCTTAAATAATTGCGGAGATGCAACAAAACCTTAAATAATTGCGAAGATGTGACGGAACCTTTTAAAAATTTGTGTCCGTGCAATGACGATGACGGTCACGCGAGTTCAATCATTTTATCCTTGAAAAAAGTGCCCAACGCGCCTAATGAAGTTTTCACTAAAAAAATCTAAAAACATATAAAAAATAGGTTTTTAACCTAAAAACAAACAAAAAACTCAAAAGTATCCAATAATGGAAAAAATAGCATTTAATAATTTGTTTAAAATAATGAGATTTTATTTAATTTAAAACCAAAGACACGAAAATCGGACACGAAGAAATCCATAAATATTTATCAATAAAAAACCTAAAACTAAAAAAAATCTAAAATTGACCTTATAAATATATCGATGAAATAAAAATGGCATTTCTTAATTTTATTATAATGATGACAACATTTTCTTTCATTTAAATCAAACCGCACCATTGACCGACCAGGTTGATCTCCAGAAACCGGTACCAAAAAGGTTTTAAACCAAATAAACAAAAACTCGAAAAATGGCCTTGTAAATATACCAATGAAATAAAATTGACATTTCATAATTTTTTGATAATAATGACAGTATTTTCTGTCATTTAAAGCAAACACCACTAAATTCGGTCCGGTATATCTTCAGAAATAGCTATCAATACGGTTTTAACCTAAAACCAAAAAAATGTAAAAACTGCCCGTATAAATATTCATGAAATAAAATTGGCATTTCATAATTTTTTAATAGTAATGACAACACTTTCTGTCATGTAAAACAAACAGCATTAAAATCATCAAGGTAGATTTTCAGAAATCTATCAATAGGATTTTAACATAAAAGCCAAAAAACTCAAAAAGTACCCTTTTAAATATGCCCATGAAATGAAATTGACACTTCATAATTTTTTGATAATAATGACAACATTTTCTGTTATCTAAAATAAACAGCACTAAATTCGGCCAGGTAGATCTTCAGAAATAGCTATCAATAGGATTTAAACATAAAAGCCAAAAAACTAAAAAAGTGCCCTTTTAAATGTGCCCATGAAATAAAATTGACATTTCATAATTTTTTTATAATAATGACAACATTTTCTGTCTTTTAAAACAAACAACTCTATATTGAATTTCTGTTTAAATATAATATTTACAAGTAATGTACCATTAGAGAACTCATGATTTCAATATTTACTTATGAGTGGTAGGCTACTAATAATGTCAACGCGATTCTTATACTTACGGGTGGACCTACATTCTGTAAGCATTATCGCCCTCTCATCATTTTCTATTAGCCTACTGCTAAATGCCAGACTGTCTAGCTTGTGATTGTTGTGAATGCGTATAACAGTGTTATTCACTTTATTTTTCGGCTGTCCCTCGGACTCTCCCCCTCCCTGTCAGTTGGGAGCAGGTAGCTGTATAACTCATTTTGTGCAGGCAGCGCTCCAAGTAGTGATACGGACGAACTTGTAGAGCTACCCTAGTGTTCACTTTGGAAACTAAAAAGCGGTTTTACAATTGACTCCGGTCCCCTCTTAACACGAACTAAGGCGAAATATACATTAAAGCAAGCACTTTGTAGCCGTGTTTTTACTGTGAAAAACTTAAATTTTTTTGTTATTTATTAAAAATAAAGATTTATTTTTTAACTTGGTGTTTTTCAGTACATAATTAGTTCAATTTAGGTGCAATTTTTGTATTGAAAAATCGTAGAGCGCACGCTATCTTGTGGAGAAAATGTTGTGCTTTCTTAATCACTGTTATTGAAACATAACAAAAATGATATCAAATTTTAAATAATTAATAAATTAATAATAAAATATTACCTTTTATGTCCGTCAAGTGATCCACTTATGTGAGAAAAACACACTACCGCGGTTTCAGATGA
>JAGFPH010009539.1:0-24275 GCA_018207615.1 Philaenus spumarius | reverse complement strand
TTAACTCTATATTTGCCCATTTTACTTAAAATTTTACTATTCCATCGTTTAATATTTTTAAAATGTAATTTAAAATATTTTCTATTCAATAACATTGTATTTACTGATCAACTGATTATAACAGCACATGTTTTATTATCATCTGGAGTTCTATTGGACATAAAAATATATAATAGCACAGATCAGCTGATTATAACAGCACATGTTTTATTATCATGACATGGTTAGTTTATGTTGTAATTTACTTTATTGAAGTAGGTTATGTTTAATTTTGCTGTTGCTTAATTATGTTTTTCTGTTTATAGTTCAATAGTTATGGAGGTGAACGGATAATTAGTGATGATGAAATTGTCTTTTTAGTAAATTTAATAAATCAATTTAAATAAATTTAATAAATCAATCAATGATGAAATTGTCTTTTTAGTAGGGATGTGTCGATACCAGATTTTTCGATTCTCGATACCGATACCGATACTTTAAAAAATCGATTCTCAATTCCCAATACCTACAAAAAAAAAAAAAAAAAAAATGACGAATGTCCGCAAAGAATACGACGTCCGAATATTATTAGCGCTTATTTTAAAAAACGCCGGCGTTAAAAATAATTTAAGTACCACAGTAAATGCCCGCAAAAAATCGATGCTCGAATATAATTAGTACCAATTTTATGAACTACTATTGGTGAAATGTTATTAAAAATAAAATGACGAATGTCCGCAAAAGAATACGACGTCCGAATATTATTAGCTTTAATTTTATAAAAAGCGGCATTCAAACGCAATTTAATATACAACAGCGTATGTCCGCGAAAAAACCTACTCCCGAAAACAATCTAATGTCCGCATAAGAAAATACAATTAACCTAGTCCAATGAAAAACACGTGAGAGTTTCAGTAACGAAATATCAGAATGCGTTGCAATTTAAAATAAAACAAGTTTTTAATTATTCGGAATAATATTTTTTACGACTGACTATGATTGCGTTACTCGGAATATCATATGTTTTGCTTCTGAACGTTCAATTCGGATAAGTTCAGAAATAATCGGAACTTCAATCATGGAAAATTTGATTCGACGGCGTCCGTTTAGTCCCGCCGAAGTCTGAACAACTTGTTAGAACAAAGTACTGTAATATCAAGTTAATAACGCTGTGTGTAAATACTTACAGTAGCCTATTCAGTTTTAGTGCAGTGTTTTATTCATTTGTTTTATTAAATTAAAATATTTCGTCGATTTGTTCGGGTAATTAAATTGTGTAGGCCTACTCACTTACAAAGGGAGGCCAAGCGCTCGACTGACTCAACAGCCGCCGCTGTTCCGTTGAGCGCCCAAACTCCCTGAAGTCTACAACTCGGCTGATTTTGCGAGTAAAAACCTTTAAATTCGGAATTACGTGCACGACGTGCAGTACTGTAATGTACTTATTTATTTACAGTACATTTCCGCTTTCGGATAATCGACACTATACTGAATTAACATATTAATTTGATTAAGTTTAGTTAGTTGAGGATATGTGGAAACTTAACCGGAGTAGGCTAGCCTTTTCAGCAATGACATCGAAGTGTGGCAATATATTTTTATAATAGACGTTAAAAGTGATGGACTTTTGTCTGTAATTTAACTTAGCTAAATACTTGTATTTAATTATCTGTACACAACATACTTAATCATTTCAGTATTCAAATTAAATCTTATACTTTACTCTTAAATTCTTGTTAAATTCCTTGAATAATAAATAGAACCGATTTGACTCTAGAACCGGGAACCAAAAAAAAAAAAAATGGAACCGACCCATCTCTAAGTAAAAAGTAAAACAAAGGAATTCCGTCCGGACTTCCATAAAAATCATAAATCACGGGTAACGTAAGTCGAAGTCCCAACAAGTTTTACCCGACTTCAAAAAAAAAAAATTATTACTTTAAAGTTTAAATACTTTTGTTACCGATCTATAAAATGTGTTATTTCTCTTCACAATAGACACCCTAATTCTACAGACACGATAACAAACGAATCCGTAAGTGTTTGACCTTGAGCCTACTCTAGACTTCTTGTGTACAAATAACAGCCTACGCATGAATACAAATAAAACAATAAGCGTTTACTTATGAAAGGAAACAATTGCCTAAAACATTTTACTGGGGAAAATGTCCACTTACATAAAATTAATAATGTTTTACATTTTCCCTACTGATATTTATTGTTAAATGCTGAATTGAGTTAAAATACAGAGAATGCGATTGCAAATACCGGAGATTACATTCACGGAGTCTATACGAGAACGGGCAGTTCTGACAACTGAGTATCTCTTGATATCGGTAATCGGTATCGAGTTTCGGCTATCGATTCTCGATACCGATACCAAAGCTAAAGTATCGGTGGTATCGAGAATCGGTATCGAGAATCGACCCATCCCTACTTTTTAGTAAATTTAATAAATCAATCTCTTATTAAATCAAGCAACTAGGCCTACATTAATTGCAAAAACTTCGCACAGGTTAGCTAGGGTTCCAACAGGGAGTTGGGGAGTGGGGGGTTGGCGTGCGGAGAACGCAGGGGTCTCCCCTAGTAATTTAATTAACTTATAGTGTTGTCTCCCAATTAAAACTGACTCTAGTCTTTAACGCAGTAAATTTAAATCAAAACAAACATCACACTCTATAAATATATGTTGGTCACGATTGCGAAATCTGAGTCGGCATTTTAATCTAAACAGCAGACGAAAATTTAATAACGGTAAGGTAACCTGTCTTGCCAACTTAATTGTGCTATGTCGCTATACTCAAGTTGATTAATTTATTTGAGTGAATCGTTCTCATATAATTAACTTCTCAAGATCGAACGAAATTATTAATATAGCAAATACATCAATGTCTGTATTCATTTGGTGTAAGGAATATGTTTTACTCCGATAAAGCTAGCAGACGAGACAGTCATTTTAAAATTTTTACAAATGACGTATAGGCCTAATAAATATGTACTCGTCTCGTGACCTTACGTCTGCATACGTACATCAAACGTCTTACACTGTTTTTACTAACCAGGTATAAAATTCTTAGTGGCGAAAGTATATAAAATTATATTTGAGAAATTGGATAACGGAATAAAGAATTCCATCTTGCAATCGTATTTATTTTATTCAAGGATCACTGTCTTTACGTCTTTGCCGTCTACGAATATATTTCAGAAGGCCGGCCGACCGGACACTAATAGATACTGTATTCATAAGTCGTACGTTTTACACTAAACACATGTTATATTTATGTTCCTTTTCATTCAAAACTTTGTTTTATATAAGTCTTATTTTTAAATGTATTGGTTTATTTTTTGTATTTTAATAACATACGTCCAGCAATATTAAATTAGTTTTAAGGACGATTTTTATTTTTTGTAATAATTGGCAGCTCTTGGTACCGAGGTACCGGTACCGACTTTAAACCATCGGTTCTCGGTACCGGCACTTTTCACAAGAACCGGTGGTACCGAGAATCGACACATCCCTAGTTATAAACATCCGAAACAAACGCAATCATGAACTGAACTGAGGTTATTTATTTACATTTAGGCCGGAAATAAACAGACAAGTTCATTCCTGTCGATTTCTGCCGTGAGAAAACCAGATAACTCATTTCCAAGAAGTCGTCCGAACCACCCGAGTCCGGACTGGAGGGCGTCAACTGTAGTTCCTTACTATCATAGAGGATATCATTTTTCATTTCCTCTCTATTTTGTTTCAAATTTAATTTTTAAATTAAATATCCATATAATTATGACTAGATGGATCGTATAAAATCAGATATTTCCTGACACATTCATTGTAAACAAAGAAAAAATCGTGTCAGTGAAAATCTAAAAAAATATTGTTGGGAATTAATTTAAAAGCACGACAGAGATACTAAAACAACGCTGATACGGACAAACAGGGGGGGGGGGGGGGCGGGTGGAAACCTCTCTATTCAAATCCGCACAAGAATATTATTTTTCACGATACGGAAACACGGATCCAATATGGCACTGACCTGTGTAATCCAGCTCTATACCGAATAAACTTACCTCTAGCATGACACAGCAGATATGATAGATGCACTGTGTGATAGCCTCGCTTGTGCCTGTAATGGTGACAGCTCTCTCGGTGGAGTTGGGCAACATGTCTGACGCGACCTGGATGGAAGCTCCCGTCACTTCGCGGATCTCTTTGATCTTAGAACCGCCTTTACCGATCAGAGAGCCGCACTGTGAAGCCGGCACGATCAGCCGAAGAGTGATGGGAGGTCGAACGCCTCCGCCACCGCCTCCACCGTTCTGCATCTCCTGAAACTGAAGCAAACAAACTACATGTACAAGAAGTTTAGGTATAAGTCGTTTTAATTTTTAAACTGTCTTGAATCATTTACTTTCTAAGCGTCATTGTAAGGTATGTTTTGACTTCAATGACATGGATTATTTATAAATATACAATAAACTCAGGAAACTCTTCTTTTACCAGCTATCCGCCATTTTGTTTTGTAAGATTATTTTATTTTTAGGCGTCTTCAGCAAGCAAGATGTGTGAAACGTCTCAATTTGGGGGCTCCATTAGATTCGATTTTCAAATCAATATTTGCTTGGCATGAGAGGTGACTTGAACTATTTCGTTGAAATAACTTCAGAGACGTTCTTTCCGTGGGCTTTTTGAACTCTTATCGCCGTGTCATAATTAATCGCCTTCCAGTTAAAATTTAATCGAAATTAAATATACTCCAAGAGTGGTACACATATTCCAGTTTTATCAACAAAGTAGCTAAAACCTTTTAACCCTCCCAGTGGCAGACTGCCCAAAGTGACGTTCTCTCAGGCGCAAGATACAGCTATTTCGACAATTAGCGAGAATTTGCATATATTTGCATAAGCGATAATTTAACCCACTTAGAATCATCTAATCGCAATAAAACTGGCACCATTGGAAAGAAAATGAATCAAACTTTAATTTTTGTTTTTTACAACTTTTTCGTAAAACGTATATTTACATACGTAATCATCGTTTTAAAATATGCAAATCTGTCTACAGCTCTTTCCGTGCGCGAATTGCATACAATTGTACTGTTATTTCCCACTTCTTCAACGTTTAAGACAGTGTACACTAATATTTCTTTGGCAATTATAACGATACCATTGGATTCGTCATGATTTTATCTTTCTGTTGGTGTCTTCCAATCAGATGTCACCGTAAAATTACTATTTTATTGAAGAATTACTGTAAACCCTTGCGATTGGACAGTCTCTCAACCAATAAACAGGCCATTTGTCAATCGATATTGGGAAGGTTGACAGATTTCTTTACACGATTTTGTAGAGCAAAGTCTGGAGTTTGAAACGGTAGTAAGTAATCCAGAAATAACCGGTTTTATGTCTGTCTAGTCGACAGTTGAAATGTCAGTTCTAGTGAGAAAGTCATGCGCGTGGGTTCTCACGTTATACAAATGGGGACCTATATGCAGCGTGTAGGGTAGCGGCTTTTCATTAGATTGATATCATTTTGTTATTCAAATAAATATAACTCAAACACTTTTGTGAACTAAGGAAAGACGAGTATACCGTTATTTTCTTTGATTTATCCTCTACACTTTGTTATAATATTTAATTTTTGGGAAAAGCAAATATTCCTAAATTACGTTTCAAAGTAAGCCTAGTTTTGTTAGCACGCGTGTACTTGGAACATAAAAACTGTTTTTTTCAAAATAAAAAATTTGAAATTGATAAATGTTTTTATACAGTTATATTTAGAACTAAATTACGAAAATTTTTTACGCTTACGAAAAAAATACAAAAAATGTTTACTACTTGTTATGTAGGCCTAAAGTTGAACTTTTTCCTTTCGTTACTGAACATTTTTTGTTTCTTGAGCTAATAACTTTTACAATTTCAAAATAAACTAATTTTTAGTGGCATATTTGAATTCTTTGAAGTTTCTTCTACAAAAAAGCTATTGAACACTTTTGGATTGGGGTTCATTTACTATTTTTGGCGAATTTTTAAAAATATGCTTGCAAAACGCTAAAAACAGGCTTTTCAATTTTAGCTTTAACCATGCCACTTGGAGGGTTAATGAACAGAAAAAACTATAAGATTTTTGTGTGAGAACGAGTTTTTAATGAACAAAATTATAGGGTGGGGCAGAATTATTTTAGACCAGAGCCACAGCAGTAGCTAAATATGTAGTCTGCCGACTTTGCTTCGACTATATTTTAAAATCTGAAAACAATTCAATGTCTAGAAATTTAATAAGTTTAATGTTGCAGAACCATTATTAGCACTAAAACGTTGTCATGTGTAGACTTTCTATGTAATTTTAGAATTTTATAAATAAAATTAAGACTATATTAAAAGTTGAAATTCAGCCGAACGTTCAATAATTATTGTTGTTCACCATTTGTGTCTATTGATTTGAACGCCTTATAAATCTCATACACCTCTTCAGCGTTCATATATTTTAGAATATATTTTAGTAGCTGAATTTCAACTCTAACACCTTGTATCACACGGTGCAGTTTAAAAGCCTGCAGTGCACGGGATAACAGACTGGCAGTAGCGGTCCGGTAGCCAGATGGTATACATCTAAAATGTACTGTCTTCAAATGTGTTGTGTTTGAGTATTTAATTTTATTGTTTGACGACCTCGGTCGAATAATTTATATTTTAATCTGAAGATGGGATAAAGAACCCGAAACAAGTTATTATCAGGCCTGCAGAATATGTCCGAACGCCCGAACGAGGTTCGGGGGAAATTGAGACTGAGCTGGGGAAATTTTTGCCGGGGAAAAATCCAACAGAAATAAAGAAAATATAATTATTTTGGGGAAAAATAGATTCTAAGAAATGAATGAACAAAGGTCAGCTTAATCGGTGTGTATGATACATATACAAACACACACACAAAGTGTGTTGTCTGCTCTCTGTTGCAAGTCGGACAGGGTTCCTATTTAATTTTCACCGCACAAAATATCGTACGGTGGAGCCACGATACGACATTAATCTTCACCGTACAAAATATCGTACGGCCGAGCAGCCGATACGATATTTTTGTGCTGGTTGATGAATGGCAGTTTCCTGATTCTTGACGGGCGTTCAAATACATTCGTTGGATATTGAAAAATAATTATTATGATACAGGTATGCAAATTTTTATTTTAGTTTCATACAAATTATATTATTCAAGCGATTAGAATTAAATCATATTAAACCAAATTATACGATACTTAATGTATAGGTATTACCGAGGTTTTTTAATTTTCTTTTACCGAAATTCGAATTCAGTCTTTATCAGTACAATGTGATATGCGTACTCATTTTTTATTACTTCGGCCTGGCATTAAAATGCCGAAGTATTGAAATGATGCGATGATTTTTTGTGTGTCAGTTTTCTTGTATACACGGTGTAAGCACTCACAGACGTCGTAGAAAACTTCTGTTGGTACCAAAATCTTCGTAATTTTATTGCGGAGAGTTGTAAAGCTTTTGAGCTTTCTAGCGTAAGGCGGAGCGCGTCAGGGTCACATTTTTGGGTCAAAATTTCGAAAATATTGGGTCAAAATTATGAAAATACAGTGTGGGGCAATCATTTAATATGTTTTTGGGTACAAAAAACCCGATTTTGCGATTTGAAAAGTCGTAGCGCATTGGATTTACGTTTTAGGATCAACATTTTGAAAATTTAGTGTGAGGTATCGTTTTATGTGTTTTTGTGTACGGGAAAACCGATTATTGACATTTAAAATATAGTAACGTGTCGGGATCACGTTTTTGCATCAACATTTGGAAATTCAGTGTGTGGTATCGTTTTATATGTTTTTGGGTACGGGAAAACCGATGTTGACAGTTAAAAAGTCGTAGCGCTTCGGGGTCTCGTTTTTGGTTCAACATTTTGAAAATACAGTGTGGGATGACGTTTTATATGTTTTTGGGCACGGGAAAACCGATTTTGATAGTTAAAAAGTCGTAGTGCGACGAGATCATGTTTTTGGATCAACATTTTGAAAATTCAGTATGGGGTATCGTTTTATATGTTTTTGGGTACGGGAAATCCGATTTTGACAGTTAAAATTTCGTAGCGCGTCGGGATCATGATTTTTGATCAAAATTTTGAAAATACAATGAGGGGAAAGTTTTATGTGTTTTTGGGTTTGGGAGAACTGATTTTGACAGTTAAAAAGTCGTAGCGTGTCGAGATCACTTATTTTTTTAACTAAATGTAACAAATGAAAAAAATTTTTTAAGTTTAATTTTCTTTCAATTCGTGTGATCTGTCCGAACGATTTTCAGTAGTGACAGTGGTAGGTAATTCGGTAATTGAATTGGAACTAATTAAACATAACATTTAACTTTCTTTTAACCACTTAAGTATTAGGCCCGTGTTACACTGTAAAATATTTTATAAAATATGTTTTATAAAAGATGGTATCCACCTATTATAAAAGATTTGAAAAGTGATTCTCTTTTATAAAACATTTTGGACTTGTACTAAAAGGTAAAAATGTATCTAACATTTTATAAAAGGTAAAATGCCAACCTCTTAAATTTTATAAAAGAAGTGTTATAAAAGAAATATATTATAAAAGATGGCCCATTACACTATCAAAGATCTTTGTCAAAGAACTTTTATAAAACATATTTTATATATTATTTTACAGTGTAATACGGGCCTTAGGCCTACTTTTAAACATAATAAAATAGCAATAATCAAGTTGTATTTTTTTGTTTTAAACCTTTTGGGAACATCTGAAGATATTTCACTGTAGATATTTAATTTCACCGTAGTTAAGTAAAAATAATGCTACTATCATTTTTTTAAAGATTTATATTGGAATTTATAGTGAATATAATAAAAATTATTAAAACATAAGGTCAATAAATATGTTGAAATAGATAAACAAACTGTGTTAATGTCTGGCGCATCTGTAGCGAATAGCGATCAATTTTGGGGAAATTTTTGGTGAAAAAAAGTGTGTTCTGGGGAAATTTTTTATGCTAAAACATTCTCTGCACCCCTGGTTATTATATACAAAAAAAAAAGAGGCCACTGGGTGGAAACAAAGGTAAGAAACTTTATTCTAATTTCTAAAGTTATTATTAAAAAAATGGCCGACAAACGGAAAACTAAGCGTTTCCGGCCTATGTTCAGATGCACATTTTTGCTTATTTTTATGTCCCCACACTTCTTGAAATTATGCTGATTAATCGCATCTCACCATATAGATGATGAAACAGTTGATTATTCAACCGGCAAAACATTTACGCTGAGCACTTGCTTATAATGCTTTCCGGTTGAAAAATCAACTCCCCAAAGAAATTGGTGTGTTAAAAAAAACGAAACATTTATCTATATACTCATGTCTTTTAACACGTCAACGTGTTTTGCCGTACGTGATACACCAGGATTTCCTTCCAATCGACGCGTTTTGACGGATAGCGCACGCTTAGGAACGTTCCATCAGACGCTTCCATCTAGCAGCTGAACTCGGAACTATCTCGAAGCGATCGATATTGCAGCATAGTGTTAGACAAGATTGCTGTTTAAAACACCAAAAAAACAACAACAAACGATACATCTGTTGTCTTTGGTGATGAAATTATTTCACCAGTGCAACAGCTGTTTCACCAGACAAGTTTGTAATTTTGTTGGCATTTTGTTTACTACGTCTTTGTTTACATTTGATCACTTACAGTGTGTTATATGTAGGTTAGTTTATTGAAGTTCTGAAATCGTGTTTTGAGTATTTTATATTGGTTTTATTAGTGTTTTGTGATGTAAAAGTACTAAGTGTTCTGTATCGAAAGTATTTTCTGCATAGTGGTTTGTAGTGGCATGAAGTAGTGAGATTGATCGTTGGCTTGTACATGAACTCTCATCTGATGTAAGTGATGATGACAATCTATATATGTAAAATCCAAATACCACTCACTCATCATGAAATCTCAAAAACCACAGAACGGATTGGAGTGAAATTTGGTAAGTAGCTTCTTCTAGGGCCCTAGGTGCTCGCTAAGAAATGTTTTCAAAAAATTTGAAATTTTAGTGGGGTTTTGGGGGGGTCAAAGTTACTAAAAATCCCCATAAGAAATACAGAGTATAATATATTTATTTTGTTAATATAGATTTAACTTTGATTTGTCTATCCGTGCAAAGCCGGGTCAGGCCAGCTAGTATTGAATACGCTCAATTAGAAATAGGAATTGAACAAAATATAATGAAGCTGGACTCTGTCTCGGTGTGTGCTTCGAAGACTACCACGAAAACTAACTTTTGACTGGTATGTAAATATTTGATCGCAAATAGACTCATTTGTTATTGATATTACCAAAAAGCCTGTAATATTCTGTTTAATTTAGTGGAAGAATTATTAAAATAATCCCAAAAATATGTTAGTTTAATTATTAACATTTTTTTTACAAACATGTTTCATATCTGCTGAAAGCTTAAAAAAAGTCCCAAAGTAGAAAGGGTTTTTCTCACAAAAGTCACACGCTGAAGGGTTAAGGTGATAATAAACAAAAAATATGATTACAGACATCAGAAATACATCATTTATACAAAGTACTATTTAAAAACAACACACTTTATCTAGGCCTATCTAACTATGCAGACGGGGATTTTTAACTCGGTAAATGTGTACAATTATAAGGACTATAAAACTGTAGGAATATTTGTTAAGATTTTGTGTTTATGTATATTATTATATATATTTAAAGAAAGTTAAAAATATTATCTTTTAATTGGCTTTTATTTCATATTGATAGATCAAATGATTTAGAAGTTATTAATATTATAGGCTATATTATTGATGAAGTTGTAAACTTAACCCCAAAGTATAATCTACGCTAGGCGCTAGGTTTTGTTTGCGTATTACAGATGATGGGTATATATTATTAAGTTAAACGAATAGGTATTTCTTCTTTAAATTTGTATAAACGAATATTTTGATGATAAAAGGATGTATTTATAGACAGTTTATAACCTCAAAGCAAATATTATAACATACATTAGTTCTATAACTCATATTTAAAAAAATAAACTTCACAAGAAATTATAACGATTGAAGTTGTAAATATAACCTCAAACTATAATACACACTGGGTTTACAGATGATGGGTAAAATCAGCTGTTACATTAAATGTTACTCCACGTACGTACGTTCGCTACTATAGGAGTTGATATACTGACATGAAAAAAAGGACTGCCCCTTAAGAGCATTTCACGGTAGTTTATCTTTCAACCAATGTGCGTTATCGCAAAAGAACATAACAATGCTCTGCCCTAGAAAGGCCTAAGTAACAAAACTAAATTTGCTTGGAAGCAAGGGGAAGGAAAAACCGTAAAAAGATCAAACTCTTTACAACACTTGTTGTAATTGTATAAACCTGTTGACAACTAGTAACAAATTTATCGTCAACTGCAGAAGCACTTTTGTAAATCACCCCATCCCTCGGGGAGGAGTATAAAAAACACATTCCCTCCAATCCAATACGCACATTGCGGGCGTTGCAAGATTTATTGCCATTCCGCACAGCTGTCGCTGGATCTCCCCTGTCACCAATAACTCTTACTATTAGACCTTCTCCTGGTCTGCATAATGTACAACAAGATAAAGTTCAAATGTTAAAGTTGGCCAGAATTAAAGTTCTCTAAACTAAAGACATTACTAGATAACTTAATTTACAAATGTAGTCTAGTGCTATACTTTATTTCCTAACGAATTTTGCTCTACCTGCATACTTCTTTACCATAAAGCAGATTTGAATGATTAACCCTTCCCGTGGCAGACTGCCCAAATTGACGTTCTCTCAGGCGCAAGATGCAACCATATCGAACCTATGCGGTTATTTAATACACTTAAAATCATCCAATCGTAATAAAACCGGCACCATTGGAAAGGGAATGAATTAAACGTTAATTTTTGTATTTAAAACATTTTCGTAAAACATATATTTACATACGTAATCATCGTTTTAAAATATGTAGATCGGGTTACAGCTGTTTCACACGTGAATTTGCATCCAATTGTACTGTTATTTCCCACTTCTTCAACAGGCAAGCCCACCTGCAGAAGTATTTCTATCGAGATTATAAAGCTACCATTGGATTCGTCAAGATTTTATCTTTCTAATAGTGCCTTCCAATCAGATGTCACTATTTTACATGATTTATGGCGGAGATTTCTGTAAACCCTTGCGATTGGACAGTTTTCAACCAATGAAACAGGCACATTTGTCAACCGAGATAACGCCTACAATATCATATGTTTTTGACAGATTTATTTTCACCATTTTGTAGAGAATAATTCGATCTTTCTAACGGTGGGAAGTAAACCAGAAATAACCAGTTTTCAGCAGTGGAAAGTACATAATTAGGGCATTCTTTTGAGAACGTCCTTCGCATGTCGCTCCCACGTAATTCAAATGTCCCTTCCTGCCTGTAGTAATATCAACCGGGGACATTTCATTAGATTGATATCATTTTGTTATTCAATTAAAGATAACTCAAACACTTTTGTGAACTAAGGAAAGACAAGTATACCGTTCTTTTCTTTGCTTTGTCCTCTACACTTTGTTATAATAATATTTCATTTTTGCACAAAGCATATATTAGTAAATTACGTTTCAAACTAGGCCTAGTTTTGTTAGCAGTCGTGTATTTTGAACATAAAAACTGGTGTTTTCAAAATTAGAAATTTGAAATTGATAAATATTTTTTACAGTTCTATTTAGAACTAAATTACAAAACTTTTTTATGCTTACGAAAAAATTACAAAAAATGTTTACTACTTGTTATGTAGGCCTAAAGTTTAATGTTTTCCTTTCGTTACTGAACATTTTTTGTTTCTTGAGCTAATAACTTTTACAATTTTACATCAATAATTTTTTTTATTGCATATATGAGTTTTTTTAACCTTTCTCTACAAAAAAGGTATAGAATACTTTTGGATTGGGATAGAATTACTATTTTGGTGAATTTTTTAAAATATGCTTGCAAAACACTAAAAACCGGCTCGCCAATTTGAGTTATAACCAGAGCAGGTCTAGGGTTAAGTTGTCAAATTAAACAGTGTTACCTGCAGATGTGCCGAAAATTATTAATTTTCTTTGTTTATCTTACATTTTTAAATGAATTGTATATTTGTAAATATTTTCTCGAAAAAGGCTCTAAAGATTTTTTATTTTTTAAATTGTAATAATTATTCTACTTATACATTTGCCCAGCAGGGGTCAATTTAACTAAATTACAAGTGAAAAAACATGAACCGTCCGAATCCCGGCCTAAAGATTTCCTCAAAATTTGCTATACAAGGTTTTTTTTTAAAAAATAAGTCCGTTGGACTTAGTGAAAATTTTTGGAAAATTAATTTTCTACGAGTTTTCTATAAATTGTATATTTGTAAATATTTGCCTGTTAACGGCTCTACAGATTTCACGCATCAATAGTACAATCTACGCACTGTGAACATAAGAGCCCGACTAGAAATTCTACTGGGGCGAATGTAAGGGCCCTCGAGGGCATCGTGCGTGTTAGGGAGTGGCAGAACGAGGAAGTGCCGCCATTTCTCGACAAAGCTAAACTATGTAAAGCGTGTTAGTGTATGCGTCTACAGATACAGTTTGAAGTTCTACCATACTCTTATACACATGAGTTGCAAACTGTACACTTTTCTTTTCATTGAGTGGATTGTTCCGAACTATTTTTTAATAACCACGTCAATAACAGGGTATAGACGAAAGTTTCGTTTATGCCCCCGCAAAAAAACGTACATTCATTACGAAATCTTTCTGCAGCTCTCATTTTCGTTTAGCGAGAATGTTGCGACCTTGCTTGATGTTCTGGTTTGGGAGTTAGGCCTATATGTTAATATGTACAAGTACAACATATGCAACAAAAACACACAGCGTATTAGATAGAATAACAGTTGTGTAAGCACTTACCTCTTCGAATTTCTTGCAAATAAGAGTAAATGCTTTGAATATAGCATTGGTTGGTCCAGTTACTGTGACTATGCGTTCAGGGCAAGATCCATCGGATATATTTATCTTGGCTCCCGACTGAAACAGATTTCGTACATAAACTTTATATATTTAAAAATAAATTACAGGTAAATTGATCAAATTATAATTATAAACAAACATATGTTTTACAATTAAGCATTGGATGAATTCAACAAGAATAATAGAACTACACCTTATAGATGAAAGCATAATATATTCTACAACTTTTTGAAATGCACTAGGACTTTGATTTATCAAGCCTCTGCCAACCGAGTTCCTGTTTAACCAAGTTACAGTATTAAAAAAAAGTTACCTAATCAATTCTAAACGTACTCACTACGCTAAACCGCCATAGTCAATAGGCACTACAACGTTGTACAGGGTGCGCACATCAACGTTAATATTAACTCAATATTAATATTAACATTATTGAACGGATAAATGCTGATGACAATCTGGAGGTGACTGATAACACGATCATATAGGCAATAAACGAAGAAGCTATCCAGATGACGTGCCTGAAAAGACATATCACTCAGACGGACTTGGAGTAGTCGAGAAGGTGCCGAGTTACATAGAACAACAGCGTCTCTTGGCGTAGTTGGCGAGACATAGCGGCAAATAACAGAAAGAGCGTCATCGAACACAGGGCGTACTTTCCCCGCTAATCTTAACTAGAGTACAGATGGAAATATATGTGATGAAGCGGCTGGCTGTAAGCGCAGAAGCGGGGACGGACAATGCGCATGCGCTAACAGCGTGTAGGCCAGTGTAGCGAGTCAGTCGGTGACAGAGGTTCGTCTCGTTGTCTAGTACACTACCGTTCCTAAAAACATTTTAGTGTTGACGCCCCGTGTTTATTTAAGTGATAAGGAAACAATTTCTTATAGTTATGCTGGGGTGTACAAATAAAAATTGATGTGCAGCCGAGTTGTTCTACTAGAAGGAAATCAGTGACACAGTAAGCCATACGCTGCGCTCTGGCCGTAAAAAAACAGACTGGGTAGTAGAGTACTGGCAACAGTCACATCCCCCACCCCGCCACACATAGCATACCTCTCCTCTCTTCCACACACACATCACCTGCCTGCTCGACCCGCTTCTTCATATATATTTCCATCTGTATGTGAGTTTTCTTTGATACAGTATTAGATTTGTATCACTGTTCACCGTGTAGTTTTCTCATCTATAATATATAAAAGCCAAATACCACTCACTGACTCATCACAATTTCTCCAAAACTACTCAACTGGTTGGAATGAAATTTGGTATGTAGCTTCCTCTAGGGCCCTAAGTGCTTACTAAAAAAGGGTTTAAAAAATTAAAAATTTTAGGGGAGGTTTGGGGGGGGGGTCACAGTTACTAAAAATTCCACCGAACAGATTGGAATGTAGCTTCCTCCAGGGCCCTAGGTGCTCGCTATGAAAGGGTTTGAAACTTGAAATTTTTGGGGGATCAAAGTTACTAAAAATCCCCACAAGAAATACATAGTGTAATATATTTATTTGTTATTATACATTTAACTTTGATTCGTCTACCCATGCAAAGCCGGATCGGGCAGCTAGTTAATCTATAAGATTACGTCGTTTTGTACTATTAATTTCCCACTGTAGTTTGTACTGTGCCTTTTCCACGTCAATTACCTCTAAACACATGATTTTAGGCTGTTACAAACAACACGCCGAGTACTGTACAGCCCTTTTTTCCCAAAAAGTCCGTATTACCAGAGTTTTTGGCTGACCTAAGCTAGGCCGTTCCATAATACCTTGGGTAATCAAGGTATAATGGGTGTTACAAAAAAAAAAAAACCTTAGCATCCTACACACCAAAAAAACAACAAAACTTTAAGTAAAAAACCTTCATGTTGTTGCTATCCGTTATTATGTTTTTTAAGTGCAAATGAAAATAAATACAATATTAAGTTCATTTATGATATACTGTAAATGTTATGTTAACTAGTTTGGGTCTTTTCTGTTATATCCCCGCATTTACAAACTAGCCTATTTTCTATTCTCAAACTATTTTCTATAGAATGAGGATTAATCGGGAATGTCCAAATAGCTATTTACAACTACTCCACAACATATAAGAAAGGAAGTTTCCCGTTTTTGTTGATATTAGATAAGGGTTATCACAAAGGCGTAACTTTACTATTCGACTCTAGCCTAATATTTTTTTCAGACAACAACGTTGTTTTACATTTTACTGTTAAATGTTGAATACAGGTAAACATACTGTGACTAAATAGGTTAGGTTAGAACATTTTAGGTATTTGTTTATTATTGTTTTTGCATTTCTGTTGCCATAGCAAAATAGTTTGTAAATGCGGGGGTGTAACAGAAAAGACCCAGTAGTTTATCAAAAACTTTAATTTGACTATTTTCAAAATTGTGTCCGTTTAATTTTTTTTAAACATTATACATTGAGAGCAGTTAATTATAAAAAGTATTTACAAGCACAAAAAATGTTCTCTTTTGACGACATACAAAACAGATTTAAAAGTTTTCCTGTACATGGAAGATAACGGAGTTAGCAAATAAAATCACAATTTATTATCTACAATACCCAACATCAGCCTAAACCGTTATAATCAATGTTAATTATTAAGTTAATTAAATCCTTTTTCCAGAAATGTTTATAAATTACGTTTCGGCTCGCACTACGTGCTGCAAAAATAATTCCGTCAGTTTTGTATTCCTATTATACAGGAATATACAGGGTGATTCAGTAAAGCGATAAAATAATTCAGAGGGCGGTCAAATGCATTTTGTTGGTCATCTGCATAAAAACTTACTTTGAAAAACAAAACAACTGGTTCCAGTAATTCGTTCAAAGTGGAGGCCATTTAAAACTTTCAAATGAGAATAACTTATCTATTCTAATATTATAAAGAGGTAAAATTTGTTTGCTTGCTTGTATGCAGGGGGTAATATCTCTGGAACTACTGAACCGATTGAAAAAATAGTTTTACTAATAAAAAGTTACACTGTCCCTGAATAACATAGGCTATAGGTTAATTCATTTTGAAAAAACCTTTTTTATTTCAATATTTGTAAATTTAGTAGGAAAAAAATCTTAGGTTAGGCCTAGACTGATGAACAAACACATGTATTTACATTTATTGCCATAGCAACCAATTTAATAAAATAACATATAACAGCTGTTTGCTCTAATATTTCCATTAAGAGCTGATTTCAAACTTTGAAACAGTTATTTGTATTTCTAACTTTTGGGTTAGGCTTTTATTAAAGTTTGGATCTTAGCTTTGCTGGTTCTTTTAACCTTTATTATAACTGCTATTATAAAATATACAAAATAATTTGATTTTAACATTTAACATTATTTACCATCTTAGCTTTGGGGTTATTATTAATCCTGCACCTTTCTTATAAAGAAAACATAACATGACTATGTGTATAGAAGGTTCCAACGGGGCTGGCGTGCGGAGCACGCATGGGTTTCCCCTAGTAGTAAATAAATTTATATGAAAAACATGAAAAGTTAATTTTTGTAGCAAGTTTAACTTTCTATCGAATGGTATAGCTATCGAACAAAAGGTGTCGGTAATACAGTGTCAAACTTAATAAATTGGTCTTGTAAATCAATTACTGCCCATGCAGTGGATTTTGAACCATCCAACTGTTTGACACAGCTTTACTATTAACCTTTGATAGTTTTACCTTTAGAGAGCAAATGAAACGAGCTAAAACAAATTACTCTTTACTTTTTTTACAAAAATGTTTTTTTTTTTCAGTCGTTCTCATTTAAAATGTGTTTAAACTAAGAACAACCTAAAGAAAACACGCTAATGCAACAAAAACAAACCGAAAAGTAAAACAGCTGAGCAGACAAATTGAACAGCTGGTGCAACTGCGTAGCTACGATTAAGATTGAGATTTAAAAATATTTTCCGTACTTATTTTCATAAATTGTACAACATTTTATGTTTTTTGATTAATATGGTTCTTTTTCTACACTTTTCCGTTAAAAAATTTAAAAGAAGAAATTATAAAATACTTTTACGAATGTTTCTCTGAACTTTCGAAGTGATCAGGTACTGAAGACTGAACATAAATAGGCCAAGTTTGCATAAAAATAAATAAGTTTGCATAAAATAAATAGGTTTGCATAAAAAATAAATAAGTTTGCCTAAAAAATAAATAAACTAGCCCAAAAATAAATAAATTTGCATAAAAACAAATAAGCTTGCTTAAAAAATAAATAAGTTAGCATACAAACAAATAAGTTTGCATACAAAATAAATAGGTTTGACTAAAAAATAAATAAGTTAACCCAAAAATAAATAAATTTGCATAAAAATTAATAGGTTTGCCTAAAAAGTAAATAAGTTTGCCTAAAAAATAAATAAGTTTGCCTAAAAAATAAACAGGGTTGCATAAAAATAAATAAGTTTGCATAAAAATAAATAAATTATTCTCATCAATTAGTGCCCTGGATACTAAAAATTAATTCATTGTTTAAAAATACTATGTTGTTTTGGCAACTGATCAGTCCTTGAAGCTTGTAAATAAAGATTTTATTTCTTTTCTCATTGTTCTTGTTTCCGGCTAGATAATAACTAATTGCTGTTACTGTATGTTGTCTCTGTATTCTTTCTCTTTACAGTTTTATTGTTGCTCTTGTTACAGTAATTGGTGTTTTATCTTTTATTTCAATTGTGTTGTTTAGGAAACCACACATAACCAAATCGTAAACTTAAAATTATTTAAGGCAGTGTTCCTCATAGCACACTTCAAAAGATTAAAAAATAGGCTCGATTTTAATGTGAAATCTTCATTTAGTTGAGGATCTGTTAAAACAGTTTCAGAGACCTTTAGACATGCTCTCTGACGGTTTTATTAATAAATTTCAGTTTTCTGATGTAATGATACAAAATTCGAATATACAAAGTAAACAGTAGTCACATCATTTCAGGGATCATTTCATAAACCACCAATCCCTGATAGCACCAATATAAATACACATACCCCATTAACTTCATATCCCATTCCATACCTTAATATAAAATCATTCATAATAATTGTAAAATCATATAGGCTTAAGATTTAGGCCAATCCAAATGGAAAAGAGAAGAGGAAGCATTGGTTGAGGAGAGAGGAAGAAGAAAGGGGCAAGAAGATATAATAAATGGTTAGGTGGGAAGCAGAGTCAAGTTTACTGTTCTGAATTGAGAATAAACCATTTTTCATTACCATCAACCTGCAAGTACACAATATCCAGTAATGTATTATAATAATTGAATCAACACACTGGTAATTATTGATATTTTACATTTCGTTATTATTATGAACCTTCATTGAATTTGGTGAGTGCAACTTGAATAATTCTGGCGTCGCTTCACATGTATTACCTTCAAGCACCATTTCACATTGAAAATCTCCAAATAGTCAACTGACCAAATATCCATCCACCTCCTCAATCTTAAGATATAAATTCAACCAAAGACAAGCTTTTAAATTTAATATAACCTTTTAGTTTAAGTCCAAATTGTAATCATCCATCAAGTCAACCTTTAATCATCCCATAATAATCATTCACTTTCATTAGGCCTAAGTTTTTAAATAATCATCAATTTTAATGTTATTATTGTTTTAGTATTTAAGAATCGAACATTATGAATTGTTAATGACTTTTTTGAAGAATCAATTGTATTTTGTTATAACAGTTTAAGCTAGCCGGTAACCAAAACATTAACCCCGAGATTAAAAAAAAAAAACTAATGTAACTACAGTAACCTAATTTTATATGTTATAAGCCAATAAACCCTTTATTCTGTAAAACACATTCATTGTCGTGTCTCTGTTTATTTTATAGTCGACGGTGAACGTGATAGGAAGGGGACACTATACTGACAAGGAGGGCCATCTTACCGAATAATTAATTAAATACAATATAGAAAAAACCTTGCTTTACTATTTACTTCGAAAATTCAATACATTTTACAAAAATTCCAGCATTATCAATATTTAGTATTCATAAGGGGGACAAATTTTTAAAAATGGGTAACTTCCCACCCAACTTAAACTTTAAAATGTGACATAACAATGTATACCGCAAAATAAAGATCATACAAATGTAGAATCAACTCCTATAAAAGTGACAGTACATGTTATCAATCTAACTATAATAGTACAAGAAAATATATAATTGTAGTCATATTATTCTTACGTAAATACGAAAATAATTTTTTAAATTTATTTATGACATAGAGAACAAAGAATTTGTAATATTAAACAGATGTTAACAAATAATTTTATTTATAAACTAGGGGAAACCCCTGCGTGCTCCTCACGCCAAGCCCGTTGGAACCTTCTTTACAAATAATCATGTTATATATTCTTTATGATAAAGATGTAGGATTAATAGTAACCCCAAAGCTAAGATGATAAATTGTGTTAAATGTTCAAATCAACTTATTTCGTACATTTTATAACAGCAGTTATAATAAAGATTAAAACAACCAGCAAGGCTCAGGTCTACACTTTAATAAAAACCTAACCTAAAAGTTAGAAATACAAATAGTTGCTTAAAAGTTTGAAATCAGGTGTTAATGGAAATATTAGAGCAAACACCTGTTTTATCTGTTATTTTATTCAATAAATGTAAATAAAGTGGATCATCAATCTAGGCCTAACCTAAGAATTTTTTTGAACTAAATTTACAAATATAGAAGCAAATGTAAATAGATTATTGTATACTATGATATTTTCTTGGCAATGACGATTGACTAGGACAGATTTTTTATTTTTATAACTGGGGAAATTTTCAAATTACAAAATACTAGAGGAAACCCCTGCGTGCTCTTCACGCCAACCCCGTTGGAACTTTCTATTCTCATAATCATGTTGTTTTTTTTTTTTTATAATAAAGGTGTAGGATTAATAATAACCCCAAAGCTAAGATGGTAAATAATGTTAAGTGTTCAAATCAAATTATTTCGTATATTTTATAACAGCAGTTGCAATAAAGTTTAAAAGAACCAGCAAGGCTCAGGTCTACACTTTAATAAAATCCTAACCTAAAACTTAGAAATACAAATAGTTGCTTCAAAGTTTGAAATCTGCTCTTAATAGAAAATCAGGTGTTTTATCTGTTATTTTATTCAATTGGTTGCTATGGTAATAAATGTTAATACATGTGTTGAATCATCAGTCTAGGCCTAACCTAAGAATTTTTTCCGACTAAATTTACAAATATTGAATTAAAAAATGTTTTTATCAAAATAAATTATAGCCTATGTTACTCAGGGATATGTAGCTTTTTATTGGTAGAACTATTTTTTCAATCCGTTCAGTAGTTCCAGGGATTATCCCCTACACACAAACAAATTTTACCACTTTATAATATTATTAATAATTACCCCAAAGATAACGTGGTAAATAATGTTAAATGTTCAAATCAAATTATTTCATACATTTTATAACAGCAGTTATAGTAAAGGTTAAAAGAACCAGTAAGGCTCAGGTCTACACTTTAATAAAAACATAACCTAAAAGTTAGAAATTTATATAATTTCTTTATAGTTTGAAATCAAAAGTTAATGGAAATATTTTATTCAATTGGTTGCTATGGTAACAAATGTAAATACATGTGATGATTCATCAGTCTAGGATTAACCTAAGATTTATTCCCCTACTAAATCTACCAAAATATTGAAACAAGGTTTTTATCAAAATGAATTATAGCCTATGTTACTCAGATATAGTGTAGCTTTTTATTAGTAAAACTATATTTTTAATCGGTTCAGTAGTTCCAGAGATTACCCCCTACGTACAAACAAAATTTGTGTACCTCTTTATAATATTAGTATAGATTTATACCAAAAGATGGTCCTGTTTAAATGGGAAGACAAGGAAACGACTAAAAGCATTAACATTGTCAAAATTAGATAGTGCTTAAATTGGTCAAATTAAATTAGTAGTTGATTGTTAAAAAACGGTTTCCAGTTCAAATTTCTTTCCACACAAACTCCAAACAGTGCCTTTACTCACGTTTAATTTGGCAAGACTGCTTACTGTTAGCATTGAAAGCTGTGATTAAAATGAAACCGCTACACTTTAGTTCAAGAAAATCTTGAACAGTGGGTGAATGTTATAATATATTATTGTACGTAAGTTTGTTTTGACATCAGATGTTTGGCAAGCGCAAGAGAAATGGACAAGGCTTAATGTGGCCGTCTGATTTATGATCTGCCCTCACATCATTAATCCAGATATTTGTGTGTACAGTCTGTGCTAAATACTTCCGCTCTCAATGAAATTAGCATACTGCTTCTCACTTTATTACAGTTTTACTTTCTCACTGTACTATAGTATAGAGATAGTATAGCATCGCAAAAAAAATCGATATTGAGATTTTTGTAGAAATATCCGTTTTGGGACTACCTGAATCAAAAAAAAAAAGTGGTTTCACAAAATGTCTGTCTGTATACAAAGCTAGAGAGAAAACTATTCGATCAATTTCAAACAATTTTGCACCAAACATGTCAATTAGTCCTACATAGATGCACGAAAAAAGGTTTTGAAAAACAACCCCATTTTTGACCAAAAAATCTGTTATTTTTTTTTATAAAACAACGGCTCTAACAATTTTGATAAAATTTGGCATTTTTGTAGTCCTTAATGTACCCTACCATATGCAAAAAACCGTATCTTTCTAAAAATTCTCGTTTAACTAATAACAATAATATTTATTAGTTACTCTCCTACTTTAATGTATCCCCTCTTCTACTTTAATACAATTATGAAGTCACAGTGAATCTGTTTAACACGTTCATTGCTACACAAATTTCGTATTTCCTATGCTAGGAGAAGACCTTTTATTTTTTATATTTAGGCCTATAGCCTAAATGAATAGAAAATACTTTATTTTTACTTTCTCCACCCTATACGTAGTACATGGAGAAAGTATTGTTTTCGTAAAAATGTTCGAATTTGAATTTTCAGTTGAATTATCTGTTTTGGTGCTCCCAGAACCCCAAAAAATTGTTTAGTGCAATTATCTGTGTTGGTGCTCCCTGAACCCAAAAATATTTTTAGTGGAATTTTTTGTTTTGGTGCTTCCTGAACCCAAAAAAGTGGTTTTAGAGTGGTGTCTGTCTGTCAGTATGTATACACGACCAGAGAGGACACTATTGGTCCGATTTTCATGAAATTTGGTATGTAGGTACTAAACCCTAATATCTCCAGACATTTTTTAAATTTTTTTAATTTTTAATTTGTAAGGGTAATTTACCCCTAAAAACCCATAAAAAACGACAAAAATGCAAATTTCTCAAAAACGGCTCTAACGATTTTGATCAAATTTTCAGTATTTATAGTGCTTAAGATGCTAAACAAAATGACACCACCCGCTTTTATCAAAACTTCGGCGTTTTATAATCATGGGGAAATGTTTAAAAATAAACAAGTTTGTGTTGTCAATCTAGCATCGCGGCGGCGGCCGCACGGGGTAGCACCACGGTAGCGAGCACGGCCAGTAATTCAAAGGTCGCGCGATCGAATCCCGCCTGGGACAAATATTTTTTATACGATCGACGTAGGTAGAATATTATTTTTTTGTTTTGTTCTAAAAAGTAGTAAATAAAATGATTAAAAACAATATTATTTTGACTACAGTAAGTTGGGAGAAAGTTTGTGTCAGTTAACTGATACCGTTTATTCCCTTATCTAATGTAAATGAAATAATTTATATTATGTTATATATTAATTTAAAGAGCACAGAAAAAGCTACAATAATCAATAGAAAATACAAAAAAAACTATTTAAATTTTTTTTTTAAGTCTGCTCCCCTTAAGGAAAAACTAAAGAGTGAACTTATTAATAGAGCTTTCTATTCATTGAAGTCCCATTCATTTTGACAGTCCCTTATTTATGTGACCAACTTAATTGTAATAAATTTTCCACTTCTTTATGATAATTATTCATTTTTACTTAATTTAACTTGTATTGTATTTTAATTTATTTTAACTTAACTTGTTTATATTATATTTGGTTCTGTCTATTGTATAGTTATGATGATGCGTGTTTTATATGTATATAAACACGAACAAATGTATTGTGCAAATAAAGAAAGTCTATGGCTATGTTTGTTTCAAATTTTGAAATCAGAGCAAAATTACTTGTCCAACAATAAACATGCTAGTACTTAATTGTTATTTATTACGACACTGTCATCATTGTAAAATATTTAGTATAATTCGTGTTGTTTTTACGTCCAACAGGATAGCGTTGTTTACAAAAACCTAA
>JAGFPH010009538.1:19332-46325 GCA_018207615.1 Philaenus spumarius | reverse complement strand
GGTATTACAAAGTAAACTATTTTAACACAATTTATAAAATGAGGAAGACCAATATCCATTTCAGAGGTATTACAAAGTAAACTATTTTAACACAATTTATGAAATGAGGAAGCACAATATATATTTCAGAGGTATTACCAAGTATATACTCTCCTATATACACATATGTACTATATATAGTAGGGCGTGATGGTAAAATCCGATTCATAACCAGCAAAATTTAAAAAAATAGAAGTTTCCACTTCAAAAATCTCTATTAACTGGTGTATAAGATTAACACTTTTTTAAATTTATTTAAAGGCGAAAAACCTGGGTGGTTAACTGGTTATCATCGCCTGGATAACGGAGAGCATTTGCATAATGCTCATAAGATCACACCCAGGTATAAAATTAAACTTTTAATTTACACAAACTACAGACACTAAACGATAAAATAACAATGATAACAACCATAATTATACAATAAAAAGTTGTCACAGGGCTGTAAAGGGCCCTGTTACATAACAATGAATAAAACTCTAATTAAAATAACAAGTAATAAATCTAAACATGGTATTTAAGTTACATAAGTAAATGTATATTGTTTTCAAATGTTTCCAATTACATTCAACCGATGGAGGAATGCTAACACCATATTAATGGTTTGGGAGTCATCACCCAACATCCTCCGAATGCAATTTGGTAGGCAAAACCTCTTACGAACGTGTTTTAGCTTTTCGCAATCTAAAAGGAGGTGTTTAATTGAGAGCAGATTTAAGCAGTAAGGACAAAGCAGTAAGGACACATCAGAAACCCGTGGGTTAACCCAGAACGGCCAATGCGTAGACGAGAAACCACCACTTCCTCTCGACGGCTTATGCGGTTTGAGGATATCCATGGCCGAACGGTATCTTTATTTGGCGGAGTTTATTTCCTCGTACTGCTACCCACTCTTCTTCCCACTGTCTAAACAGGGCTTGTTTTAAAAAGGACATATAGTCGGACGACATAACTCTATTCACGCTAGGCTGTAAGGAAGTGGCTTCCTTAGCAGCTAGGTCTGCTATAGTATTTCCTTGTATACCGGCGTGACCCAGAACCCAGCAGAACGACACCCCTACGCCCCATAGAGAAAGTCTGTGCGTTAAGATTAACACTATGCAAAATGACTTCATGTTTTATTGATGAATAGTCTCTGATTTGATTTAAAAGCAAAATATTTATTAGCACAGCAACTTTACACAATAACATAGTTTCATTATTTTTGGTACCTATCCAAGTCGTTTAATAAAATGAATTAAGTAAAGGAAATTACTATAATTAGTTTACCCGATATGTAATCCGTCGTCTGACTTTGTTATGCTGTCCTATTAAGACGCGTTTCCATATCGTAATCTCATTTTAAAGTATTTAATATTATCTTTCAGGTCGTCATCTATATATATAAAAATGAATTGCTGTTCGTTAGTCTCGCTAAAACTCGAGAACGGCTGGACCGATTTGGCTATTTTTGGTCTTAAAATGTTTGTAGTAGTTCATAGAAGGTTTTTATACGCAAAGAAAAGTTTGAAAAGTTTCCCGAAAAAGTTTCAAATTTGGAAGAAACTGAACAGCATTTATTGTATAAACTCAAAACCATAACTCACAAAAACAGCTGTTCGTATAAAAAGCTTATGTTTGTTTACATGTATTACCATAGCAACATTACTTAGCAAATTTATAATCACTTTAATACTCTTCAAAACCAACAGCTTTTTAAGGTTAAATTGAAAAACTATAAACAAACACAAATAAAAATGCTTACAGAATTATAATTCAACTCAAACATTGGTTATTAAATATCTATATAGGCCTACTTAGAGATATGCTGCTTAAAATATTGTTTATATAAAATATATCATAACTATGAAGTTTTTAATACTTTTCAAAACATATTTTCGGTATCAATAATAATAATAACAAACAAATTATTTGACACCATGCATAACCATAAACATACACGAGTTTAAACATATTTTATTGAAAACTAAACAAACCATCTGAATTAAACTAAATGCCATTAAAATATCACATTCGTAGCTTTATTGTGATATATACTGTATATTGTATATTTAAATACTAAACAATATATATCTTATACTAATTAGGCCTATACATTTAAAATTACAAACTCTATTTGAACCAGTTTGTTACATGATAAATTAACGCGGATGTTACAAAGTGATTCAAATATCTTTTCTACGACCCCCAGCTAATTTAAACCCTCGCTAAGAAAGGGTTAAAAGAAATTCGAAATTTTAGGGTGGTTTGGGGAGGGGGGTCAAAGTTACTAAAAATCCCTATAAGAACGAATTGGAATGAAATTTGGTACGTAGCTTCCTCTAAGGCCGTAGGTGCTCGCAACATTGTCAATGAAATTAAGTGAAAGTCAAACTTAGTAAAAACTATAAATTAAAACGATATATTTAAAGCTTTTTCATGTTAGATAGTAGTTTACAGGAATACAATTTTCAGTGCTTTCCTAAATAGCGTAGACTTTTTTTCATGACCACAGTAGGATACGCAAAGGTATTCAACGAACACTTAAAAAGAATTACAATTACGTCAAAAAGACTGAAAATACCAACAACCACGGGCAACGCCGTACGGGTCAGCTAGTATATTCATAAAAAATAAAAAGTAATTAAAAACTATAATACATAGATACTCATAAAAACTTATTACAGACAACAGAAGTAAAAGTTACCGGGGCTTCCAAGACACCTCCACTGAAGCCCGTCATCACCAGCGCAGCGTACAACATCCCCACACTGTTTGCGTAGTGGTACACCAGCCAGGCTGCGATGAAAGGCAAGTTGAGCACAATCATGCTGGGTTTGCGGCCGAAAGGTTGAGTCAGAACGCCAGATAGCAGACTGCCTACAGGCACGCAGATCAGGTTTATACTGCCTGAAATACAAAAGTGTTGGAATTACTTATAATTGTATCTTATCTTATTAAACGAACAATTCTTGTATATTTGCCTATTTAAAAATTTATTTTGGGGATCTCGCAAATGGCTCGAACGATTTTGAAGAAAATTTGCATATAGCGAATGCGCTAGATCTTATGTATGCAAAAATGCGCATAAACTCCAAGGCCGTAGGGGGGGGGGGGGGGGGAAAACCCAAAAGCCGGAAATTTAGTAGGTAGTAAAAATTAATACAAGGTTTAAAAAGTGCAAATTAAATTATAAAATAGACAACACAACAGAGGATCATATTTTACTGTACATTGTACATTGCATACATACTGATATTTAGATTTGCTAGATTAAAGTACAACGTATAATACACATGGATGCAGTAGGTTACAGCCTTACTCTCTTGTGAGCTTGATCTTGTCTAAATTAAGAAAACTATGAAAGTTCAACAAAAATACTTTACTCTAACAAAACACGCAATGCATTGAGCACTGAAAATACTCCCAATACCGTTGGCGTGCGAAGCACGCAATACATTTTGTATTAAAAATTCTCCCAATACGGAGGGGGGGTTGGCGTGCTATGCACTGTGCTTCGGCCGCTTCTCATAGTGTTCAGTGTCAAGCTCACATGTGCGTCCTTAGCAGTGAACGTGTTAAAAGAGTTTAAATTCAAATCCCCAGTCCATACCTGACCCCCCCCCCCCCGAAACGTTTTCCTGGCTACGGCCTTGATAAACTCTGAAAAATTCACTTACAATTTAAACTCTGAACTTCTTTTTTATACCACCTTTCAAGTCACTTAGAAGGGGAATAGATACTTCTTCTTTTTATACCACCTTTAAAGTCACTAAGTATTCGAGTAGATACATTATAGATACAATCCAGATGTTAAAAATACTGAGCGATGCTCGGTCACCCAGCTACAAACGAGCCAAAGATTAGCGAGTTTTCCAACTGCGAGGAAAGCGAAGCAGCCATCTGAGGCGGGGTTGGGACGCAAAGAGTCCAGAAGCAGACACCCTACTTAGCTTTCTGTATTAGAAGGCTTAGAAGAAGACGTCCGATTGATTCTGAATAACTAATTATTTCCATCGTTTAAGTTTTGCATTCTACATCTTTGGTTTGTGTCAATCCAAACCGTTTTCATAAACCGATATAGTGATTTTGATGATTTATGTAGGCTACTACGATTGGTGTCAGAAAATAAAAAAGATAAATAAAACATCTTATTTCTAGAAAAGTAGTGTTTTAGTATGAATGACAATTTCGTATACAGTAGAGTCCCGCTATTCCAAAAATCCGCCTATTCCGAACAGAGTTCAGAAAAATTCCAATTTTTATAACATAAAAACAGGAGAAATTAATAAGACTTTTGTGAAAAAACGTATATTTATTGTTATACAAAGAAGTTAAATAGAGACACACATAAAGCCTAAGCTTGATGAAAACGTCTGAAACCAAATTGGAATGAAAGCTGGTTACTTACAGTACATGTCAGTTCCATTTATACAATTAGAATCATTTTTAATCACTGCTAAACACAAAAAATAACTAATTTACACACACTTAAGAAGTAAAGTAAGTGATTTTTTCTGAAAAAGAGCACTTGAGGATGCAATGTTCCGCCATCGCCGCATGAAACATAACATCATTTGGTGTTGATTAAGTGTGTTGTTCGATGTAGCGCAAGTGTAAGTTTACACCATAAGTTTTTTCCTTCCTTTTTGTTGCGTTTTGGTTAACAGACATTGACAACGCGTTAATTAAAGGACCTGTTGGGGTTGTCCGGTTTTGTTTCCTTCACGTTTTCCATCCGTTTTAAGCTTCCGCAACAAGCGTCCGGTGAAAAGGATACCGGGTGAAAAGAAGGAAGGATTAGATACAACAGCTAGGCGCTAGTAGTGTTGTTGCCGCCTGCCGGTTGCGTTCATCCGTTTTTCTCCTCCGATTTCGTTATCTGGAAGGGACTTTATTTTGTTCTCGATATTTTTTCAAAACGATGCGGTACCAACGGACAGACTGCGGGGCGACAAAAGCGGACAAAACTGCGGTCTTCGAACAACGTATTCCTTCCATTTTAAGAAGAAAACGTTATCGTAATGCAACGGAAGGGAAAAAACTGATGGTGTAACCTACATTAAGGCGAGGTCAAGGGCATTTGCCGCATCTATTCCTCACTTTCCTCCGAGCAGATCAACGCTGTATACGACTGACACCAGCAGATGTCCCCTGACTTAATTTACACATTAACAAGTCGATACGTTGATTTTATTCATGAAATCCGCCTATTCCGAATTCCCGCTAAACCGAACAGTGTTCGGTCCCAATTAGTTGGGAATAGCGGGACCCTACTGACTCTATTTTCTTTTAAATTGTATTCTTTTCACGCATTGTGAGTGAAGAGTTGAAGTGCAGTTTTGTGGAATGGTTGTAGGCCTAACTGTTATACGTTTCACTAGAAATTCATTTCATTTATTTCTATCGCTTTATTACAAACATATTGCATAGCAAGTGTCACAAATATAACTATCTATAAATCATACTTATGATCGACTTTAGATTATATCAATACTTAACAAATACAACAATCATTAACATAGTACATCTTTAAAATACATAATTGAAATAGATATGGTAAAAAGACACTGGTTTAGTAATTCAAATGACATCAACAACTCTATCACATCAGCAATTAGATATTTTAACAATTACAACAAAATTCAAAATGCACCGAGATCACACTACCATTTATGCAACATAACCGTGATGCGAAGGACACATCCCCAGACAGAGCTACCAAAATCATAGAGCAGAAACTCTCCCACCGAGATAAAATTACTTAGACAACAGCAAAGGTACGGGAGCCAGAATGTACATGCATAAAGGACCGTATACCCAGGGAAGATACTCTACGTCACTGGGACTATACTATATGGCCTTCCAAATGGAGGTATACGCAATACTGTACTTGCATGCGTAAAACAAATACTGGAATCAGGAAGCATGAGCACAGATGTTGCGATATGTTCTGATAGTCAGACGGCTATAAAGGCCATTATAGCTACAAGAACAACATCAAAACTGGTTTGGGAATGCCAATTACTGCTGGATAAATTGTCTAGCAGTAGGCAAGTAAGACTTGTTTGGGTCCCTGGACATGAAGGAGTGGAAGGGAATGAAATAGCAGATAAACTGGCTAAGAGAGGAGCAGAAACTCCACCGATGGGCCCAGAACCAATGATAGGAATATCAAGAGGCTATGGGAAAGAAAGCGTAAGAAAAAATGTTCAATCGGGACACTTGCGTAGATGGAGAGAGACGGTAAGAGGTCAGAGACAGGCACACGACTTCATTGAAGGCCTAGATGGACACCTAAGCAGAACACTGCTGGGACTTGGCAGGCCGGAACTGAGGTTGTTGGTCGGTCCACTGACGGGACACAACTCTCTAAGGAGGCACCTCCACCTAATGGGGCTGGAGAACAACCCATTATGTCGAAGGTGTGGAGAGAAGGAGGAAACTTCTTTCCACGTTCTATGCGAATGTGATGCCCTCGCATCAATGAGGCAGAAATATCTGGGACAAGGATACCCTGACACCAAGTTATATACGAGAAGAAGGCCCCCATGGACTCCTTCGTTTCCCAAAAAGGGCGGGTTTGATGTGATCTGCTGCCTGGACATGGGGCAAAGAGGACCTCATGGTTTAGGTGCAGTGGGTCCCGGTGTGGATCACACAAACCCCCTAATAATAATAATAATAATAATAGACAACAGCAATCTCTTAACCCTTTGAGGGGTAGCTTATTTTACGCTTAAAGATTAATCACATCACTTTTTTTAAGTACTTTTTGAAACACCCCTTACTTAAATTTGAAATAAAGAATTAATTCCAGTGTGTACAAACTTGGAAGTGCGAGTGTTCTGTATTCTTTAAAATAACTTTTTCATGATTGTTGTTTCTTCATTCCTGCTACAAGCCTAATAGCATTTATTAGGTGAATACTCTTCTCGTATTTCGGATTGAGGAACTTCCCTTCACATCTCGGGAGATGCCTAGAAACCACCGACAAGACAACCGGAGAAGTGAGGGGTAGTTGTAAACGCTTTACTAAAAACAATCATTACGGTGTCATTTTTCCCCTCCTAAATTACGGAATTGTACTGTGGGCAAATTCAGGTATGCATTGAATGCGAATATTGTTTGTTTTGCAAAAGAAAGCGGTTCACTTGATTGCAAACTTAGCCATCGGCCAATCATGTAGGAAAGCGTTTAAAGTTGAGAAGATCTTAACACCTCCTAGCTTATATCATAGATCATGAATAATAAATATATCTTGCATCCATACGGCAGCAGTGTGGCGAAAATTAGGTTGTCGGGAAAATAGTGCATGATCGCGCCGCGAGGTAGCGCTAGGAAGAAATCATTGGTAGCATTGGTGTTTCATACAGCTTCCGTCGTTTCCCCAATAGATAGCGCCACTATCGTCGAATTTCCAGTGGAACGAAATATTGCACTGGATCGGAGTTCTATTAGGTTATCCAAATACAATGCTTATATATAATGGAAGTTATATTGTTCTGTCAGTTTAAGAGCTTCATAGCTCGCAACAGGGATTTTCACACATATTCCACCGGAAAACGTGATGATCTAAGATTAACTAAACACAGATTAAATCTTCACAAAAAATTACCCGCTCAAGCTGGAATAGCGCCTTTCCCAGGGTCTCTTAAAAGAGTTGATGATTACTATAATTTCAAGAAGAAATTAAAACGGTTGCTGCTGGCAGGTGGCTGTTACTCGCTGGGTGAATATTTGAGCAGGGACGTCGGCTGTGTGCCTTTTCCAATCAGTTTTTGAAACACCACATGGTTAGTAAAATTTTGTGTATTTATCTGTTTGTATGGGTATAAGTATTGTTACAATTGTGATTACTATGCTAAATTTATTGTTGTAACTTTTTACTCAGTATTTTTTTAAATTGTTTCTTTATCATGATGTAAAAATTTTTATGTACTGTGTTTTTTTTAAACCAAAGTAAATAAAGAAATGAAATGAAATTATTATAAAATAAGGATCGCCTACGGGGTGGATGCTGGCACTTTAAGCACTTTTTTTTAAATCGTCTACTATGTAGACGCTGTTGCACTCAAAGGGATGATTATTGTATATTTTGTTTACTTTTTTAAGATGCTTGTTGTTTAGTTGTATTTTATGTGTATTTTTCTGATGTATTGTATTTTTGTGTACATGACCTGTTTTATACAAATAATATTTGTCAAGAAACCAATGTTGAATAAATAAATACATAATTCAAAGACATTGACATGCACAGAAAACCTGCAACCAGCTCTCCATTTACACTGCCTTAGCTTTTTTCTTCTAACATTAGCTCTTCCTAACCAAAAAACTGAGATTATTCCTACTTCTTTAAATATTTTATACAAACTAACCTTACAAGGATAGTGAACAGAATAAAAAGGTCCTACAGACCAGCACAGGTAGATTGCAAAGTTCCCAACATAAGCTAAGCATTAAACGAATTTACAACAAAGTTTTATACAAAAGATTTTGTTAATAATAATAATAATAATATTGTTGTAAGAATGGGCTCGAATTGTTTCTCCTAAGGGAGTAATGCAATTTTTTTGTTCTCCAACCTTATTGCAGTTCTGGGGACCATGGTCGATGCTCATTGATCCCTCCTAACCTTAGGTCTTACCATAAGAGTCGGTGCAACAGCTCAACAAATTCGCTACTGAAAACAACATTTTGCTTTTAGAAGCATTTTCAATTGGACACTTTTTGCCCTTAGATTGCCTTTAGCCTGTTTGTTTACTATACGCACACAATCTACCATGTAACTGTATCTGCTACTTACTGAACCAAGATATCTCTTCCTTGGACAGGTAGAGTTGATCGTGCGTCGCTGAGAGTGTCGCGTTGGAAGAAGCCATGACGTTCGGTATGACGATGGTGGGGAAGCCTAGAGTCATCCCGTAGCCGATGAGAAGAATATTCTTCGCCGTCGTCGCCAAAACCTGTAAATCAACAAAAACACTTTGTAAAGGATAGGCGAAATGTACGAGGGCTGTTCGGAAAGTAACCTCCGTTTGATAAATAAAACACAGAAACAGATGCAAAATTTTTATTATACACATCTTAAAACTACGACTTCCCTTTACTTTTCAACATAGTTTTCATGAATTATGTATGTTGCCATTAAGGCAGGTAAAATAAATTAAATATGCACACAATAATTATAGGTTAGGCCTAGACTGATGAACGAACATTCTTTGTTTATTGAATGTATGTCAGCGCTTGACAATAATATCTGAACTACGGAAACGATCATCTCTTAATTCTTTTGATGAACCAAAACACATGTTTCTTGAATGTATTTACATTCATTACCGAAGCAACCAATTTTTGTAACGCTTTTTCGTTACTCGTATTTTATATTTGTCATAGCCGTAGCAACCGATTAATAACACTTTTTTTCGTTATTCATTGCTTTTTCTATTTGTTAATTCCTATCTCAACCCGCGTTAAGGAACTTAGTTCCAAAAATTATAAGACCTTATAGGTCTTAATGGATTATAGCCTCCGTTAAAACAATGGCTGCTTGTCAGAAACTACACATGACATTACTGTAAATTAATGTTATGGGGATTAAATTTTGAGTGGGAACGAGATGGTGAATGCATGTTTACACTGAATATATTTACTGACCATGTTTAATGTTTAAGAATGAGTTTGAATTTTAAGAATGCTTATGGTAGTTCATAAACCAGACATAAGGGTCGTTTTCTTTTGTCCTGCAGTGGTACTAGCCCAGTCGGTATAGGTTACAACTACCAGTAATTTGCATACGGCCGATTTTTTTTATAAGTACTTTAAAGTATGTAGATTAACATAAAAAAAAGTTGACCAGTCTATCGATTTCCCAAAGTCGAAAAAAAAATAGATTATCATTTTCTTTCGATTATCCTTAATATTTCGAGCTGGGATGAAGATAGATAAAAATAAAAAATACCACCGTGTAGGGGAGGTATTTATCAACAAAAAAGGTCATATGTATTTCTTTCGTCCGAGCAATGGTTTGTCTGGAAAAAATTCGATAATGCAGGTATGTATTTTGCAGCAGGGGAAATCACTAAAAGGGGGAAATCTCATTCATATATGAAGCATTGGCTCATTCTAAATTGGCCAAATTTTAGTATATCGAATTGAAACTTCACATAGGAGTTAAAATATATATTTTAAACAATTATGCTGAGTCTCAGCTTGTTATCTTGAAAATTAACCGATCTAGAGCCACTTGACTTATCAATGGGTTTCTAGATTTTAGGAGTACAGGACCCACCAATTCATTTTAAACAGCTCCAGTTTAGAAAATGTTCAAAATATCAACCTGCAAGTTTTTTTACAAGTTAAATATATAGATTCAAACAAGATCAAGGAGTATAAACCTTTTTTATTATTTACTTTTCAAAGCACAAGTAACTTAAAAAAGTATAATTTTTGACCTTTTTAGATTTTTTATCAAAACGCTTGAGTTAGTCGGCTGCAGATTAGTCAATTTTTTAAATATAGTTTTTAAAATAAGTATAGCAAGAAACAATTGTGTTTTTAACTTCTGTACCAATTTATAAATCGATATGTTCAAAAATGTCGAAAATGGAGTCGTTGAATCCAAAGGTGTTATAGTTAAAACCAGATAGGTAAAACAGAAGACTATTTTCAAGCGCCTCGTTTTTAAAAATAACATGAAAAAAATCGTTCATACTTACTAAGAATATTTATATTGGTGTACTCAACTTGTAAAACAAATTTGATGTTGATATTCCAAAAATTGACGAAACTGGAATAGATTGAAATTAGTTCGTGGGTCCGGTACTCCTAAAATCGATAATCGAAATCGACTCCTAGATCGGTTCATTTTCAAGATAACAAGCTGAGACTCAGCATAAATGTTTAAAATATATATTTTAAATCCTACGTCAAATTTCAATTCGATATATTAAAATTCGGCCAATTTAGAATGAGCCGACGCTTCATATATGAATAAGATGTCCCCCTTTTAGTGATTTCCCCTGCTGCAAAATACATACCTGCATTATCGAATTTTTTTCCAGACAAACCATTGCTCGGACGAAATAAATATATATGACCTTTTTTGTTGAAAAATACCTCCCCTACACGGTGGTATTTTTATTTTTATCTATCTTTATCCCAGCTCGAAATATTAAGGATAATCGAAAAAAAGTGATAATCGATTTTTTTCGACTTTGGGAAATCGATAGACCGGTAAACTTTTTTTATATTAATCTACATACTTTAATATACTTATAAAAAAATCAGCCGTATTGTAAATTGCTGGAACTTTTGGTCTAAATTTGCCCCTACCGACTGGCCTATACAGGATCTGTGATGATTTGTTTAAGGTGTGCGTGGTGAGAACCTTGGGCTGTGTGCCTGAGTGAGTTTGTTAGCCTTAGGATGAAGTCCTCGAGTGTGGGGATTTTGTGCCCTTGAGAGATGGTTACGTTCGATACGTACCATGGGGAGTTTGTGATCCAACGGAGAGTTTTATTATGGAACAGACAGAACCTTTTCTTCCAAGCAACTGTCAGAAGAAAATACTGAGCTGGAGATGCGTACGTGAGTTCTGGGTGGATGTATGGACAACCTGATACGAAGTGGTAATGGGCTATTGGCGGTAATGACGGGAAGGAGTCTGTCACGTACAGATCTAGCCCTTGACAGTGTTTGCTTGACGTGATAGGACAGTTTTAGTTTACAGTCAAGCATGATTCCAAGATATCCGACATGACATCTCCATGCTATGGGGGATTTGTTAAGAGTTAATTGAACATTTGGTTGTCTAGAAGTGCATTATTAGAAGTGGATGGCTTGTGTTTTATCTGTGCTTACTGCAATTCTCCACTTCCTGAGCCATGGTTGCAGCCTGTCCATGTTGTTGGATGACTGACGAACCATATTCCAGGTTTAGTGACCTGTTGTAAAACCTAGCATCATCGCAGTGATACTTTGGGGGTGACTGGAATATCGTTAGTGTGCAGAAGGTACAGTAACGGTCCAAGAACTGAGCCTTGGGGAACTCCTTCCTAGAGTGGATAAAGTACCTTCGACAGCAACCTGGAACCATCTACTGTCGAGGTACGAGTTTATGAGATGTACATACATAGCATGGAGGAACTGAGCTGCGGGCTATTTTGTAAAGCAGGCCTTTAAGACACCCTGTATCATGTCCAGGAACACTGCAATATATCGGAGACGTTTGTTGAAGCCATCAGAAAGGTCGTTGATAACTTTTACAAGTTGGAGTCGTCACTTCAAAAGCCAAATTGCTCCGGACAAATTACTTCTTTGCGAGCTGGGAATGAACGAGTATCTCAAAGACTTTGGATATATTTGGAAGAAGTGAAATAGGCCTGTGATTTACTGGAGAGAGAGCCGACCTTTTGGGTTGGGAATTGTAATTATTTTAGCTCCTTTCCATGATGAAGGAAAGTGGGCTGTTCAGATGATTCCATTATGATGATTCCATTGAAGATGTTTGTGATGATTGGGTCATTTCGAAGCATGATTCCATTGAAGATGTTTGTGATGATTGCTACCGTGGTAGCTGGGTCATTTCGAATCGCGGAGTTGCTCACATTATCTTTAGTTCATAGAACGATATAAGTTATACAGTTTAGCGATACAGCGCACCTACCGAGCTTAGATATACGAGGGCAGTTCGGAAAGTAACCTCCGTTTGCTAACTGCATCGGGAGTGGAGGTGGTAGTGCAGCCATTCTTGCGCCAGCGCACACGGCAGGTCAGTCGGCGTCCAGCCGTGGTAGAGTGAATGTCGTCCAAGTGCTAGTTGTTTTTCGGTCGCTTGCCAAAATGTGTGGTGCAACAGAAAATCCCGCCAAGTGTGAAGAGCGTGTTGTCATTCGAATTTTCACAGCTAAACAATATTCGGCAGCAGCAATTCATAGAGACCATTGTGCTGAGTATGACCCAAAGATAATGAGTGAAGGAGGGTTTCAGAAATGGGTGCGCTCATTTAAAAATGTCCATGACGAAGAAAGAAGTGGGTCAAAGATGAACTGGTTGATAGAATCAACGTAAAAAATTCGTGACAACCGATGTTTCACCATCTCAGAACTTTCGGAAGAATATCCACAAATTTGCAGGACTGTTTTGTACGAGATAGAGACTGACAGGTTTAGGCTACCGAAAGTTTTGTGCTCGATAGGTCCCAAAAATTCTTTCAGAGGACCACAAAACTCAACCAATGGCCTCGGCTCTGGACTTTCTGATGCGTTATCACCAAGAAGGAGAATATTTTCTGAACAGAATTGTGATAGGAAATGAAACTTGGGTCAAGTACGTGAATACTGAGACTGAACAACAGTCAAAGGTGTGGGGTCACACAGCATCGCCACACAAACCAACAAAAGCAAGATTTTTCCAACAGAAAGCTCATGGTAACGGTGTTTTAGGACTCAAAAGGGGTGCTGGTGGTTGAATTCATGGAACGTGGTGCCGACAATCAATGCGGATCCGTACACTGCAACACTGAAAACCCTACGACGGGCGAACCAAAACAAACGCCGTGGTCTTCTTTCGTCTTGCGTCATTTTTTTGCATGACAACGCTTGTCCTCACGCTGCTCAGAAAGTCAAAGAACTTCTGGGCATGTTCAAATGGGATGTTTTTAGGCATCCACCATTTTGCCCAGATTTGGCTCCCACCTCTTTATGCACAAGAAGAAATGGCTTGGCTAACAGAGATTTGAGGAGATACGGTCACCGGATGGCTCAAGGCACAGGCGGGAGATTTTTTACAGAAAGAATTTCAATGTTAATTAATATGAATGATGTGCTTAAAGGAAAGACGTAATTTCAAGATGTATATAATACACATTTTGTATCTACTTCTGTGTTTTGTTTATACAAAAACGGAGGTTACTTTCCGAACAGCCCTCGTATTAATCGTGTAGAGCAGAGTTGATGCATGCGTACAAGGGTTCTATTTTCTTATTAGTTTGGTTTTCAAGACGTAGTTTTATTGTATTTGAATTGAAAACTACGGACTTGACACAACAACAGTAATTTGAACAAAATATCTTCCGTAACACAAAAACATTGCAGACGAGCAGGCTGTGAATCACACTGCGCATGTCCAGACGCCACTCCAGTCTTGCCAATCTACCAATCACCAATGACCTTCCCTGGATGTATTCTGTTTATTACATTTTCCCATTAATGTTTTAACCTTCGTGACTAACATTTCTCAATGTTAAAACACGACATTATGATGTCATCCGACATTAGACGTACTCAATAATGGATCAGTGTGGTAAGTCAATTATATCAACAGGCGTACTTTATGTACACACTCGCCTTTAACGATATGCAATTAAGTAAATAACAAATAATTTGTTTCCTATTAGGCCGCATGAAGTGAAGTGCTACTTGCTGGTTGGCTCAGTGCATACAAACACAGGCTGTCTCAAAAGAATGCGTAGAGCGTATATTGTTGTAACCATTGCAGATTACCCAACAAAACTTGGTACATCGTTTCACTACCAAGAAAACTAATTTTTAAGCAACTATAATGTTAGGGCCCGCAGGGAGTCGGGGGAATGTCTTAAATAGGAGCACAGGTCGAGTTGTACATCAAATTAAAGGTCTACCTTAGGAGAACACAATGCAGCAAATCAGGCATCAAAAGGTTTACCCTACACAAAATGGCGGCCGTTTAAAGTAACAATATTGGTTATTTTGAAAATGGCTTAATTTTACATAACATTTAAAAGCAAAACTAAGACAATCCACACTAGAAATACCTGCTGAGATGCTACAGAGCGTTATGAATAGCTACTACACCCGCCTACCTCACTGCTAAACTGCAGAAGGAAAACAGTTTGAGCATTTATTGTAAAAAAGGTAAGCTGTTATGAAAGTTTATTGGTAATTGTTATTTTTAACATGTAGTAAAATTACAAAATTTACAATTTGAAATACAAATTATTCCTCATCCTTCTCGTAGACCGTTTCCTCTGAAGGTGATAAGTCACTCACTATCATAAAATACCATTAAAGTACCCAGATTCAAATCCACGTGGGGGAATCTTCTGATCCGAGGCAGACGACCGAGCCCACAGCGACCGAGGTGTGCTGCGAGCGAAGCGAAACAGTCCATAACCCAAGCCCACAAAGCAAGTGTTTTCGCTGCGAGTGGAACGAGGGTGGAAGCTGGAGGCTGAGGTGCAAACAAATTCTACTAATATATTTCGCACACGTAGGCAGCCATTCAGCTCGTTCGTGAGCAGACCAATTTCCAAAATAGTTGGTGAAACGCTAAAACATATAAACTTAATTTTGGAAATACGTTCAAATCAGGGCAGCGGTTCAGCTGCGTAATCGAATTATGTCTATATATTATTAACCCAATACAATAATTGACCGAGCGAAGCGAGGTCTCCGTTTTAGCTCGACCGTTCGGCATTTCGTCTGTATGTCAGTCTGTCTCGCGATTACGGCCAAACGCCTTGACCGATTTTGATGATTTTTTGCATGAATGTTCCTTATTCCTAGGGCAAGCCACGTATGTATACGGTTTTTTCCAAAGCCAGTTTGTTGTGGCTTAACCGTAAATCGAATTTAAAAACTAATAACATTTTGCGGTTAGCGAATTTGATTTTCAACAAAATTGTATTCTTTATTTGTTTTCCTTATCTCTAACGATAAGCTCAAAAAATGGCCGTAAACTTCAAATTTGTTAAAAATCGTCCAAGTTTTTGTATTTCCACCATGTTTTTATACGTTTATTCTAAACCAATTCAAAAGTGTTCCATAGCTTTTTTTGTAGATACAGGTTCAAAGAATTCACATATCATACATCGTAACAGTAAAAAACATTATTGAAGTAAAATTAACAAAGTTATTAGCTCAAGAAACAAGCATGTTCAGTAACGAAAGGAAAAAGTTCAACTTTAGGCCTTCATAAAAAGTAGTAAAACGTTTTTGTAATTTAGTTCTAAATGGAACCGTATAAAAATATTTATCAATTTTAAATTTCTTATTTTGAAAACACCAGTTTTTATGTTCCTACTACAAGACTGATAGTAAAACTAGGCCTGTTTTGAATAGTAATTTAGGAATATATCCTTTGCCCCAAAATGGCATATTAGCCTATTATAAGAAATCGTAGAGGATATATCAAAGAATTGAACTGTATACTTGTAAATTATTATTTCATAAAAGTATTTGGCTTAGCTTTACTTGAATTACAAAATGAGATGAAACAAATGAAACCTCGCGGCGATAAAGGACACAAAAATGACCGTTGGATAGCGTGGGTACATGGGTTGAGATCACTATCACGACGCTTTAACATCGTTTGTTTTCATTATTTATAATATTGGAATATAATATGGAACTGTAAATACATTTTTAAGTTTTAGTTATTTAAGTAGGTAAATATTTAATTATATGTTTTCCCTCAATAACGCGATATTTTTAGCTACCTTACACATTATTAACCTAAATAAAACGCAATGTCCCCTAAAAGAAAATCTTTAGCAGTTAAAGCTCAATAAAAAAAAGAGACCTAGAAACCCCGGAATCACGGGAATTGCAAAATAATGTTTCACTGGCTAAACCTTCTGCTTACTTCCTTACTGGCACACTATTTTTAACCTAAGCTCAAAACCACATTTGTTATTTCAACGAGCGAGGTCTGCTGTTCACAGAACTACTAGTATATACAATGTGTAAAGATACAGCTTTCTTATACACTAGAATAATTTTACATAAAATAAATACGCTGTAGCATGTCAGAGAGTGTTAGAAAGAACTGTAAATATAATTAAGAGTGACCAACGCAATTTTCAAGGTGAGATTACTGAAGCGTGAAAATTGTATTACATAATTTCCACACTGACTTTATGGTATAATCATAGATAATTTCTATAGGTAAATTGTCTGAAAAACATATCTGATATAAGTAGCCTACTTAAAGATGACGTGTTAATGTATATCAGGTAGTGGGATATTCATCACATGGACCAAACAGAGTGCAAGATTCTTACGGTAAAAGAACAACAAACTTAGGGAGGAGGGCTACTTACTTACAACCTACAAGAGGTCATCATCGCCTGCAAGATAGAGAATATGACGCAAAAAAGAACATGTAATAAAATGCGTATAGACAATAATTCGACCATGCAGCTGAACCGCTGACGAGAGTTGAACGAATTTCCAAAATAAAATTTATATGTTATAGCGTTTAAACTAATTATTTGGGAAATTTATGCACGAAATAATATATTAGTAGAATTTGTTTGCACCTAAGCCTCCAGCTTTGACTCACGCGCTCCTTTCTTCCACTCGCAGCGGAAAAACTCAGGATATGGACTACTTCGCTTCGGCCGTAGGCCTCGGTTCAGAAGATGCCCCCACGGTAAAATCCTCCAAATGGATTTGAACAGGATACTTTTACAATATTTCACATTTGATCGATTTTGGTGGAACCAAGCGAGCTACAAGGTCGTATAAAAAAGCAAAATGTGCAGAATAACATCCTACATTTATATTTGTAGAAAAAACTAAATAATAATAACCTAAATTTATTTGTTTGGATAAAACCACCAAAGAAATTTTATTATAGAACGAAAAGTCTCAAAAACAGTAACTTCCGGTCAAAAAAACGTACTTTAAGTTGTTGGAGTTTTTTTTTTTTTTGTTAACGAACTCGTTCGAGCGACTTGGACAACCAACGTGTGTACCAAATTTGGACTTCAAATGCATCTGTTACAGTGCGAATCGTATATATATAATTTCGAATTACACCCCAAAGCATGTTCTGGGGACCATGCTCGGTGCTCATTTACTACTCCTGACCTTAGGTCCTCACTATAAAGGGTCCCTGAAATAGCTCATATTTTCTATGAAATTTCGCTATTAAAACCGTTTCACTAATAACTGGGATTTGAAGCTTATTTAACAACTTTTTTACTGAATACTTGGTGAAGACTTTTATTTACCACCAAATAGTTTTTTTGTTCTATAAAGTAAAGTCGTGGCTATATTATTTTGAATTTGCTGTGAGGAAAGGTCGAGCATAATTGATTAATACGATTCAAACTTTCCTGGTTTGTTTAAAAGTTTTCATTTTGATTGATTGGTGAGTTCATGTATGAAGCAATAGGCAAGATAGATCGCTTTATTATTCAAAATGTTACGAGAACTGTATTTATAATAAACTAGTAGTTCTGTGAACAGTAGACCTCGCTCGTTGAAATAACAAATGGCAGTTGGTAAAGGTAACTCAGTAAATGCGACGCAACGCCAATCGGGCTCCTTATCTCGGCCCCCCCTCCAAAACTCACTCACAGTCACAGCGGCCACACTGACGTAGCGCAGGAAAGAGCAAGACAGCAGGTTGCGCTTTCTCTCTCCCTCTCCATAAAATTATAAGGTTTTATGAAGATATCTAAAGAATAAACGTATAAAAACATGGCTAAAATACAAAAACTAGGACGATATTTAACAAATTTGAAGTTTGCGGCCATTTTGTGAGCTTACCGTTAGAGATACGGGAAAAAATCAAGATAAAAATTTTGTAGAACATCAAGTTTGCTACCAGCAAAATATTTTTTTTTCAATTCGACTTACGGTTAAGCCACAAACTGGCTTTGGAAAAATCTTACACTGAGAGAAACGGTGCGGTCACCATTTTTATTTTATTTAAGGGGTTAAAAATGAAAAATGGAAAAAACCGTATATATAAATCGCTCGGCCTAAGAATAAGGAACATTCATGCAAAAAATCATGACAATCGGTCAAGGCGTTTGGCCGTAATCGTGAGACAGACAGACTCACAGACGAAGTACCGAACAGTCTAGCTAAAACGGAGATGTCATTCTAAGTCCGATTTGGTCCAAATTTGGTTGCCTAAGTCAATCGGACGAGTTCGGTAGCCATCAACCGGAAGCATATTTTTTGTTTTGACCGGAAGTAACTATTTGTTTAGATTTTTCGTACTAAAATGATACGTTTCCTTATAGCTCGCTTGATTTTCCAAAAATCTATCAAAACGTAAAATTCTAGAAAAGTATCCGGTTCAAATCTACGCGAGGGCATCTTCTGATCCGTGCGCTTCCGAGTTTGTACGCTGCGAGCGAAGCGAAGATGCCCACACGGTAAAATTCCTCATGCGGATTTGAATCGGGTACTTTTATGGTATTTTAAGTTTTGGTCGATTTTGGGGGAACCAAGCGAGCTAAAAGGTCGCGTAAAAAATGTGTGCAGAATAACATCCTGCGTTAATTTTTTTAGATAAACCTTAAACAAGTTTCATTCTAGTACGAAAAATCTAAAATATTAGTTACTTTTCCGGTCAAAAAACGTGTTTCTGGTTGTTGGATTTTTTGGGTGACGAACTCGTCCGAGCGACTTGGACAACCAACTGTGTACCAAATTTGGACGAAATCGGACTTAAATGCGGCCACTAGAGTGCGAACACATGCATATATGAAATTTAATGACGCTTATGAATACTATCGTTGCATCTGTTTGGTTGGTCACAGTTAGTCTGGTGACCATTATCAGTGCTCACTTACTACACCCAACAAAATGAATGAGCTCCCGAAGTGTCTGCATATCGTCGTGAATCACCCTATATAAAATATTTAATGACTGCCGAAAACGTGTTCAGGGGACCATGATCAGTGCTCACTTACTACACACAACAAAATTAATATTGCTTTGTCATCGGTCCTTGATAAGTGTGCAAAGTTTCAAATCAATCCGACGTTTTGAAGGGGGTGAAAATCACGTCGTGTTCTGGGGACCATGATCGGTGCTCATTCACTATTACCGACCTTAGGTCTCTCCATAAGGGTCACTGCAATAGCTCCATAAGGGTGATCCAATAGAACCGGACGGTGCGAAAATTTTGAAAGTTAGGAGTCCTTACCCGATTTAATACGCTGATTTAATTCAATTAGTTACGTTTATTTTTATTTTCGTTGGTTTATAAACAACAATTTATAACGCTTTACGTTCATTTAATTTGATAAGCTTTAAAATTATGTTTGAATCATTAATTTTGATTAAGAATTAAGGTGGATATAGTATTTAAAAAAAAAAATACACGTTTGAGAAATTATATAGGCTATAAGGGTAGCTTCCATAGGACAATAAAATATTTTGCAACGTCTAGGGCATGGCAGAATTATTATGTTTTACCCACAGTAAAATGTAAGTTTGCAACTTAATTTTGTTTTAATTATATGTATTGCGACATCTATTCCCTCCTTCTCTTTACGAACAAATTTTCCCAAAGAACCAATTTCTACTCCTTTAACAAAATAACATGCATTTGTTTTAATCGGTGACCTAAGGCAATAGTGGATTTTGCAACGCTTCAGGAAAACGGCGACGCAAATTCGTTACCTATACAATCAGCTGTTACCTATACAATCAGCTGTTACCGATCCAATCAGCTGTTTGTGTTTCCCGGAACCGAGTTTATACCAGTGATCAAGCCGGAGAAAATCCCCCTTCTAATAACTGTATTAATGTCAAAGTTCGAGGAAAGCTATTTCAAATCAATAAAAGCAATCGTGTTTTCATAATTCCATTCACATAATACGCACTGTTCTTATAATAATTTAATAATAGGATAGAGTCAAGATAACAAACGAACGCCCAACAGCCTAGAGGCTACTCCTGTGATTTGTAACGTACAATCCTTGCTGCTCAGTTCTATGTGCAGACGATATCAATGCTCAGTTCATACAAACATATTTTGACTAAAAACTCAGATCTATTACCTTCTAAAGGAAACAATATAATTCGACCACGCAGCTGAACCGCTGACGTGAGTTGAGCGAATTTCCAAAATAAAGTCTATTTTTTGTAGGGTTTCAACCAACTATTTGGGAAATTGATCTACTCACGAAGGAGATGAATAACTGCCTCTGTGTACGAAATATATTAGTAGGATTTGTTTGCACCTAATCCTCCAGCTTCGACTCACGTGCTCCTTCGTTCCACTAGTGTCCAACGAACTCATCCGAGCAACTTAGACTACCAACGTGTGTACCAAATTTGGACCAAATCGCTTAAAATGCGTTAAAGTGCGAACACATATAGATTTTTTAATGACACCCCAAAACGTGGACTGGGGGCCATGATCGGTGCTCAATTACTACTCCTGAATTAGGTCTCACCATAACGGTCACTGAAAAATTCACTAATATGTAACCCCAGATGTTTGACTTATAATACAGTAAGCCTTATATTTAATTTTACCTAATCTAAAATACAATAGTTCATCCAGTATCGTACAACAAATTATTGGGGGAGGGGGATTGTTAAAATCTAAAATTTCCCAATTTTTACCATATTTCCCAACTTCTGTGGTGGGGGTTCCAACGCGCAGAAAGTGGCTCTGGGTTATGTTTTGTGGAATAAATCCCAGTGGAGATGGGGCCCTGAACTTTTTGCGATTTTATCTAAAAATAAACGGTATCAGTTAACTGACACAAACTTTCTCCCAACTTACTGTAGTCAAAATAATATTGTTTTCAATCATTTTATTTATTACTTTTTAGAACAAAACAAAAAAATAATATTCTACCTACGTCAATCGTATAAAAAAATTATTGTCCTAGGCGGGATTCGATCGCGCGACCTTTGAATTACTGGCCGTGATCGCTACCATGGTGCTACCCCGTTCGGCCGCCGCCGCGATGCTAGATTGACAACATAAACTTGTTTATTTTTAAACATTTCCCCATAATTATAAAACACCGAAGTTTTGATAAAAGCGGGTGGTGTAATTTTGTTTGGCATCTTAAGCACTATAAATACTGAAAATTTGATCAAAATCGTTAGAACCGTATTTGAGAAATTTGCATTTTTGTCGTTTTTTAGGGGTAAATTACCCTTAAAAATTAAAAATTCCAAAAAATGAAAAAAAAAACGCCTGGAGATATTAGGGTTTAGTACCTACATACCAAATTTCATGAAAATCGGACCAATAGTGTCCTCTCTGGTCGTGTATACATACTGACAGACTGACAGACAGACACCACTCTAAAAACACTTTTTTGGGTTCAGGGAGCACCAAAACAAAAAATTCCACTAAAAATATTTTTGGGTTCAGGGAGCACCAACACAGATAATTGCACTAAACAATTTTTTGGGGTTCTGGGAGCACCAAAACAGATAATTCAACTGAAAATTCAAATTCGAACATTTTTACGAAAACAATACTTTCTCCATATACTACGTATAGGGTGGAGAAAGTAAAAAGAAACTATAGGATATCGATATCGCAAAGCGAGTTTTTCCTATGCGAGCGGAACGAAATTGCGCGTGACATGGTGTTAGAGACCCATAAGTGAGATCCATAAAATGTAAATTAGTATTTACTAGGGGGCTTTGCCCCCTGCTCGCTCCGCTCGCCAACCCACACCCTGCCTGAGGAGGGCCCCGTTCAACTTTATTTTTTCTTTGTCATCAAGTGAAAAAAAATCATTGAATTTGTATGTTACAAATTTAAAGAGAAGAAGCACTAGGAAAGACTATTTTCCCACGACTTTTGAACACTATTTTTCACGATACTACAGCAAAACATTATTTTATACAACAGCGAAAAATAGGATTACTAACATTTATTTTTCTTCTTACTGACTCAACAGGGTGTTCTTTCCCTGCTAATTTTTCCAAGCCCGTTCCGTTGGCTGTGGTTTCGCTGGATAGTAGATAGGGACATGAACATTACGAGATTAATACTAAGTGTTAGGTGCAGGTGTCTCTAGTCCTCGAAGGCTCTCCACCAGCACCCACTCTATGAAAAGACAAGGTAGGGAACCATCTACTATCATACAGTGACACTACCCCCACGAGTTCATCCTCAACTGCGAGGGTACTGAACAACGTCCAGTAGGGACAACGTCCCATGGTCCCAGTATGCAATGGCCTACCGCCCAGCTTAAAGGCCAAAACTGGTCTCTGGCCCGCCAGAGTAACCCACATGACTACTCCAGCTACGGTTTCGAATCACCTTCATGTACCACTGGAAACTTGGCAGTACACTCCAGATCTACTGGTTTTCCTGAGTAGATAGGGACAGCGGGAATCTCGTTAATCCATTCGTGAGCGTCTGTTTTAGGCCTATATTACACTGTAAATACGCGTATTTAATCTATTCTTATTACTTTATAACTATGAGAAGAAGAAGTAGAAAAAACTTTTTTATATAATAGAGGGATGTAACTTTACTTATCTTAATGTGACACTTACTTGTGGAAGAGCTTGCCGGAAGGTCTTCCGTCTCCTGTCCAGCACCTGACCATTGTTGTTGAGCTGTTTAGCCGCGTCCGACTTCAGTACGGTAGCAACGTCACCGTCGACCCTCTCAGCTCCTTTTCTTCAAGAAAACATCCCTTGGGTTAGAAACAAGTTCATTAATTTACGACAACATACTACCCATCTAGTTGGCTAAGATATAGCTTACAGAAATTTTGTCATTTTCAATTGTTCACCGGGACTGCATCGAGAGTTCCGAACGAGATGGAAATAAATCGATAGTTTAAAATCTAAAAAATACGGGTTTCTACGATAGACTGATCGGTATGGACGTTGTAAACATGTGGACACTTTAACGAGTAATGGAATTACCTACACGACTAATTTATTCGAGCACTCATCCACCACATTATCACCGACATCTTGATTTGTTAACATTCATTGTCATTAGAGTTCTGAACGAGATGGAAATAAATCGATAATTTAAAATCTAAAAAATACAGGTTTCTATGATAGACTGATCGGTATGGACGTTGTAAACATGTGGGCACTTTAACGAGTAATCGAATTGCCTACACAACTAATTTACTCGAGCAGTCATCCACCACATCATCACCGTCATCTTGATTTGTTTACACTATTTATCAGCAACATTCATTGTCATTAGAGTTCTGAACGAGATGGAAATAAATCGATAGTTTAAAATCTAAAAAATACGGGTTTTTACGATGGACTGATCGGTATGGACATTGTAAACATGTGGGCACTAGTCGACCCCTCTTTACTCTACGCATGAGCAAATATTTACTAGTAATCGAATTGCCTACACAACTAATTTATTCGAGCACTCGTCCACCACATTATCACCGACATCTTGACTTGTTTACACTCGTTATCAGCAACATTCATTGTCATTAGAGTTCTAAACGAGATGGAAATAAATGGACAGTTTAAAATCTACAAAAGTAAAATTTCTACGATAGACTGAAGCAGAGCATATTTTAAGAAATTTGCACTAGGCGGCACTAAACCCCTCCCCCAACCACACTTTTCGATGGGTAAAAATGTTCAAACGCCCTTTGGGAAACGTTTATATAATCACTTGGAGTATAGTTGCCTCAAAACGTAGAGAGACACCCAATCAGGTAGAACGGACCGTCCTAATCATCTGTTGACAAATAATGCGTTTGTTAGAAGCGGCCATCCGGGACTGCCGCCATCAGCCTGCTATTCCAAGAAATTCTGTGTCACACTATAATTTGCAAACAATTGATACATCAGGCCTACATTATCGAATGACGGCTCATTTTTGTCGTCTTACTTAGACGAATAAAAAACAATTTGAATTACAGTTCTACGACATATCGTTACTGGCATAACAACGCCCGTGATGTGATGGTGAAAGTTAAGTGACAACTGTTATTTCGGTAACGGTACGTCTTAGAACTGTGATTCAGATGTGTTTTTATTCGTCTAAGTAAGGCGAAAAATGAGCCTTCATTCAATAATATAGTCCTAATATATCAATTGATTGCAAATTATAGTGTGACACAGAATTTCTTGGAATAGCAGGCTGATGCCGGCAGTCCCGGGTGGCCGCTTCTAACAAACGCATTATTTGTCAACAGATGATTAGGAAGGTCCGTTCTACCTGAGGAGGTGTCTCTCTACGTTCTGAGGCAACTATACTCTTTGCCGGGGTGGTAAATTTTAACAATCCACCCGAAATAAAGTGTTTGAAGGGCAACTCAACCCCCAACCTCTCTTTCAGTTTAAAGAGCTTGACGAGCTGAAAAACGAGACGAATAAAGTGTCAATCGGTTGACTCTTACAGAAATGATCCCCTAAAAAAAAACTGGCCGATTTTCATCAAATTTAGTATAAAAATAATCGAAATTTAAATACAAAACGTAATATGATAATGGTTTTTAATAATTTTTGGACAATAATTTAACTGACATTTTGGTATTAGCGACCTAGTACTTGTTTTCATTGAGTGCAGCCAAGCGTCACTAATTAGGATCGGCTGGGCGGAAGCATTGAAGAAACAACACTATAAGAAGCGAAACCCCCATGTTATCAGAGGTAACACTTTTCAACAGTCGAAAATGCCTAGTTTGGATCGAGGCCAACAGGTACCGCCAGCAGCATCGCAGCGCGGACTGTACCTTCTTTATTGGGACTGTACATTACGTGCCCGCCCCTAGTGTCAACTTCACAGAGACCAAATAAATAGTTTTGTTGATGCGTAAACGTAAACAACTGCTATGCTCTCCTTAGGTGACTTAGCCTATGGGTTGAGTTATCTTTAATTTAAAAAAAATCAGGTTTTAGAGGAAAGATTTGGGATTCTACCCATCTAATTTTCTACATGAAATATATTTTTACGTAATTGTACACATTGAAAAAGTCAAATGCAAACTTACTTTAATTCAGGAAACATCTGACATAAAATTTTCAGTAAGCGAGGATTTTTTAATTTTTCAAGTTACGATGTTTCGTCAGCGGGAAACTTGTAGGAAATTGCAAGTACTAAAATTGTTGTTTAAACAAGTTTTGTCTCCAAAAACTCGTCTTGGTTTTTAAGGTAGTTGATTAACGACAATAAAATTGCGCTCGAAACTAAAAGGTCCTGCCACAAACGCTCCATTGGTCCGATCACGCTATTCTATTTATTTATTCTGGATTCACGTTTTTATTCACTAGTTTTCATAGTAAAGTATATTTTAGTATTTGTTTTTATTGCGTTTGTAAATCATTTCGTTAATTTATAAAAGTTTTGTAAATCCTATTTTAAAGTGAGAAAGCAATAACTGAAAGAGAAGAGCATCTCGTAGTATTTTGTTATAATTAATTGTATATTTTCAAATAATAATCTATATTATTAAATGATTTTTGTCGAAAACCTATTTCCAATCGTCCAGCCTCTCCAATGGACCGATTGTGAAGATTTAAAAAAACATGTGTTTATTTTTTATCTCTAGATACGTCATCAAGCAATGATTTTTTTTGTAACATTCGAGGCTATAAAAATTATAATTTTATGCATTTTTCTTTTTTTTTATTTATTTGAAAAAATAAAAAAGGACGAGGTTGGTTGATAGCTCAATCGAAAGAGCTAAAAATTTAGAACATTTACGCCACTTACAGTACCCTTCTATATCTCTTATAGATTTCCTGTTATATAAATTATTGAATTATTGTTTAATTATCATAATTATTGAATTATCAATGTTAATTGTGTAACGACCGTTATTCTAGGTTTGTTCTTCACGTGTACCGTATGCGTTTTTAAGCGTTTGCTTTGTAATTATTGAATTATCGTTGGGGAAGTACATTATCGGCCTAAACGTCGGTATTTTTCTACCAATTTGTAAAAAAAGTGTAATTTTATTCGTTTTACACTGCAGAGTTACAGCAAAATATAAAAATCTAATAAATTGAGTTTATTTTAACAACTGACATTTTAAAATTACGCCATGTTATTTAAATGGGAGAAATTTGTGTAAGATCCATTAGTTTGGGCGTCACCAGTTAACCTCATGACAAATGTACCAATTTGAAGCCCAAACATTCCCAAAAATATAAAATTTATCATTTCCTCATGTCATCCCTCGCCCAAAAATAGGGGTTTGGGGACTCAAAAATAACAAATTCATGCAAACCCCACTAGTGATTGTAAATTGTGTTTGCTTGGTTTCT
>JAGFPH010009538.1:0-19232 GCA_018207615.1 Philaenus spumarius | reverse complement strand
AAAATGTTAGGTTATACAGGATGTTCCATAACTATCGCCCCCTCTACGTTTTGTAAAATTGCAAATAGATTTTTTTAGATTTTCCTACGTGATTGAATGTTTTTTTTAGAGTTTTTTCTAAAAAACATAAATATAGGATGTTAATCAGCACATTTTGTTTTACGCGGCCTTATAGCTAGCTTGGTTTCCCCAAAATCGATCAAAACGTAAAACAACATAAAAGTAACTTGTCCAAAGCCACGTGGTGGACTTTAAATTGGGGGCATCTTCTCATCCGAGGCCGATGGGCGAGTTTTTACGCTGCGAGCGAAGCGAAGCTCATAACCCGTGCTACTTGTTTACATTACGGTAGCTCAATCCCTTACGCGAAGAATAAGCGTACACCTAGTTATGGAACACTCGGTATAATTATTTCGTAGTCTATGTGTACCATACTTTGCTTTGAATTAGTTTAGTTGTTGCTTACGTGATCGATTGTAGTTTTGTAATAATATAAAGATTATTTTTATTTATTTATTTTTGTTTTTTTCTACCAGTTCAAAATATTGACCATAAAACTAAATCTTTTAGAGCTTTTTAAGTGAGTCAGTGGATTTTATCTTTTATATATATATATAGATATAGATGCACCGCCTATTCCCTCTCCACGCGCTTACTTGTCTGTATATACTATGTATCGCCTATTCCCTCTTCACGCTCTGACTTGTGTCTACGCAAAACGTTTGCGTGACGCGAGATTTCAGAAACATAGTTAAGCGAAAGTGCCCAACGGGCCAATAGAAGTTATCACTTCAAAAACTTTAGAATTCGAAGAATCACACAAGGAAAACCGTCTCCACGTGGACTACATACGCCTACTTTACATAATGCTCCCTCATTAATTAATGACTCACGCGTAAAAGCAACACACTCCTGTTTTAATTTGACAAAATTATTTGCGGAGAAAGGAAACTAGCCGCGAGCTATAAAAAAAAACACACGCAAACTGGTCTCCACATAGGCTTAGCAGCCGGCATAGGCCTACTTGATTTAATTTGCTCAATTAAATAATTACTATTAGTGATTTCCAGGAAAGACGAGCTATCGCTCTAAATAATCGGAGTAGTCAATGAGCACCGATCAAGGTCCTCGGAACACGTTTTGGGGTATCGTTACACATTTCATACATGTGTTCGCACTCTATAATTTACGACCAATTTGGTCCAAATTTGGTACACAAGTTGGTTTTCTTAGTGGCTCGGACGACTTCGTTAGCCAACAATATCCAACAACTATATAACAACTTTATACGCAGACGACACAGCTTTGTCTTATTGTGGTGAGTCTAATGAAGAAATTGGAATTTCAATGGAACACGATTTAAAATCTTTGCAACTGTGGTTTTAAAAAAACAACATGTTCCTAAATGTATCCAAGAGCAGCTATATACTTTTTAATCTATTGGGGAGAGGATCTTTTGATAAATCTGTGAAGTATCACAACACGGGATGTGGCTCAATAAATGAATGTAAGAATGATTGTAATTGTGATATTATCAAGAATGTTGAATCCATAAAGTAGGGCCTACTTAGGTTTGTTTATAGATCAGAGGTTAAACTGGAAAATGCATGTTGATAAATTGAAACAAGAGTTATTTGTCAGTCTTCGTAGTTTCTATCTTTTGAGAAATGTGTGTCCTTTATGGATGACTAAAAAAATGTACCATGCCTTAGTGGAGTCCAGAATTCAGTAGGGTATTGAATGTTGGGGCGGCATTTACTTTCAAAATATTAGGCCAATAGTTATGCAACAAAAACACCTCATAAGGTGCATATTAAAAGTCCCTAGAAATTCACATTCTTTGCCATTATTTAGGAAGTTAAAACTTCTTCCTTTGAGACATTTATATATTTTCAAAGTGTTAAAATTATTTTATCTCAGAAGTGGGCAGAATTTATCTGATGAGAATGTATACCGTCAAACACTGCGGTCTAAATATAATAGAGATTTGCCTCGTCCGTTCAAAGAAGCTTTTGTGAAAATCTATTTGCATTCTGCACCAAATATTTTTAATAGGATTCCCTCATTTTTAAAGCACATAAAATCTAAGACAAAATTTATAATGCAACTAAAAACCTGGTTATTTTCTCTGGATGACGTGGAGTGGTTTTTTAAAGTGCTTGTTTGATGTTGGTAAATCTGTGTCATTTGTTGAGTCTTGCTGCTGGTGTTAGTTTTTAGGATAATTTTATATCAATATAGGCTGCACTGTCAAAAATTCGAGACAATTTTTGAATTTTATTGTATATTTCTTTAATTTATAATGCATTTCATAAATTTCACCTTTTAATCTTATGTAATAGCACTTTATTTTTTTTAAATTATAGTTATTGTTAACACATTAGGAGTTTGCTTTAGTTCTTTTTTTGGAGAGCCCGAAACAGGCTGAGCATATAGGGTTTCCTACATTTTTTATAGAGATTATTGTATAATTTATTTTTATTTTGTAATTCAAATGCTGATAGATACTGTATTATATGTCCTGTATTATAATGTACTTTATCTCTATAAAAGATAAAGATTTTTCTTTCTTAAAAAAAAAAACTGTAAGCACTTTTTTTTGACACGAAGTAAATGTTTTTTGAGATTTTTTCTATTAGAATTAAACGTTTTAAAGGGTTTTATCTAACGAAATAATTAAAGTGGATTGTTCTGCGTATTTTATTTCCTACAAGACTTTATAGCCCGTCTAGTTCGCCCAAAATCGATCAAAACGTAAAATACCACAAAGTACTTGGTTCAAATCCACGCGGGATATTTCACCGTAAGGGGAGCTGTTCAAAGCAATGACTACGTACCAATAAGACGAAAACTTCCAATGTTAAAAATTCAGACCAGGGAAGCAAGAATAAAAGTGTTTGCGCCATCGGACTTAAAATGCGGCCGCTAGAGTGCGAACACATATATAACATATATATACGATTTTTAATGACACACCAAAACGTGTTCTGGGGACCATGATCGGTGCTCATTCGCTACTCCCGACCTTGGGTTTTACCATAAGGGCCACCGCAATTGCTCATTTTTCCTATGGAAATTCGCTAATAACCACAGGAGATTATTCTACACATTTTGTATTTTACACGACCTTATAGCCCGTCTGGTTCCCCCAAAATCGATCAAAACGTGAAACACCATCAAAGTAGTTGGTTCAAATCTTCGATGGGGATTTTACCGTGGGCAGCTTCTGCAACGGCAGGGATGCAAATTCTGTCCGCTGAGAGCGAAGCGAAGCAGTATAAAATCCGAGGCGGCAAGATCGAGGTGCAAACTCGAAAAGCGCGTTTTCCGCTGCGAGCGGAACGAAGCTGCTCGTGAGCCGGGGCTGGAGGCTGAGGTGCAAACAAATTCTACTAATATATTTCATACACGTAGGCAGCTATTCAACGTCTTCGTGAGTAGACCGAATTCCCAAATAATTCAGCTGCGCGGTCGAATTAGTTTACGTACAAACACACAGATGGAACCGTTTGTTTCGATTTAACAAATGGATGATGGAGAAAGGAACAACCTTGGAGATTATGCAAGACATACAGGGTTAGTTGCTAATACATGCAGAGTGGCACGTCAAGGCTGGGAACCATCTTTACACCAAAACAAACAATTTGCAGGGTCCGTGACACGAGATGTCTGTTTGTTTGCCCTTGATGATCGGGTCTTTGCTAAGGATAGTTTTAAGTATTATTACTTAAAGTCCGGCATGAGTGGAATACAATTTCTTAGTTCAATACAGCACTCCAAGGGGCACAGCTGTACACTACTAGCTTTGGGTTTGAGCGCTTCATTCTTCCGCTTGCAAATATAGGGCAGTTTCATAAAGGCGGGTCACCAAAAAACAAATATTAAGTTACAATACCCTTATTTACAGGATATATTAAACAATCTACACATTTTGTTAAACACTAGGGGAGACAACTGCGTGCTCCGCACGCCAACCACGTTGGAACCTTCTATACACGTAAGCATGTTATCTTTTCTTCACGATAAAGGTGTAGGATTAATAATAACTCCAAAGCAAAGGTGGTAAATAATATTAAATGTTCAAATCAAATTGTTCTGTTTATTTTATAACAGCAGTTACAATAAAGGTTAAAAGAACCAGCAAGGCTCAGGTCTACACTTTAATAAAAACCTAACCCAAGAGCTAGAAATACAAATAATTGCTACAAAGTTTGAAATCGGCTGTTAATGGAAATATTAGAGCAAACAGCTAAATCTATGAAACGCATCTTTGGGAAAAAGGATATCACGTGGCGGACGAAAAGCTAAGTTTACCCATATGCATTTGCCACCCTCCCGGCGGTACTGGACTTAGGGTCTTCTGTAGTAGCGGCCATTTTGGATTTTTATCCCGTAAGAACAATGTTAAATTTAAAACCATTTGCTTCGTTTATTTTCTATCATAAAATTGCTTGCAAGGTCTCGTTTTAACCACAATCTCAATACGCACCCGTTTTACATTTTTTTAAATCTCTCTCTTTTGTTATGTAATTGAACGTGTGTACCAAAATTGGACTAAATCGGACTTGAAATGCGGCCGCTAGAGTGCGAACGCATATAATACGTGTATATATTTACTTGATTTTTAATGACACCCAAAAACGTGTTCTGGGGACCATGATCGGTGCTCATTTGCTACTCCCGACCTTAGGTCTCACCCTAAGGGTCACTGCAATAGCTCATTTTTCCTATGGGAATTTGCTAAAAAGTTCAACTACGAGAGCTTTTTATTTGGAACCTACTTGGCCTATTTGGAACCTACTTGGCCTACTTGGAACCCACCTTGCAATTGTGTATACTTGGGTTTATTCGACGAAGCAAAGCATGAGAAAACGATAAAGGCTGAGATACAAGCAAATTCTACTAATATGTATCGTACTCTAGGCAGCTACTCAGCGTCTTCGTGAGTAGATCAATTGCCCCAATTGTTGGTTGAAAACCTAACACATATAAACTTAATTTTGGAAATTCGCTCAACTCACGTCAGCGGAAATATGAGCTATTGCAGTGATCCTTAGGGTAAGACTCAAGACTCAAGGTCGGGAGTAGCAAATGAGCACCGATCATGGTCCCCAGAACACGTTTTGGGGTGTCATTAAAAATCACGTAAATATATACATGCATATATGTGTTCGCACTCTAGCGGCCAAATTTTAAGTCCGATTGGGTTCAAATGTGGTACACATGAGTTCGTTAGACAAAAAAAATCCAACAATCGAAAGCACGTTTTTCGACCGGAAGTAAAATTTTTTTGCGATTTTTCCTACGAGAATGAATTTTATTTTTTCTACAAATACAAATGTAGGACGTTATTCGGCACATTTTGATTTTTTACGCGACCTTATAGCTCGCTTGGTTCCCCCAAAATCGATCGAAACGTAAAATACCATAGAAGTACCCGGTGGTGGATTCTAGCCATGTGGTGGATTCTACCGAGGGGTTGGCGTGCGAAGCACGCAATGCATTGTGTATTGAATATACGCCTAATACGGATGTTGGCGTGCGATGCAAGCAATGCTTCGTGTGTTGAAGATACTCCCAATATGCGGAATGGCGTGAGAAGCACGCAAAGCTTTGTGTATTGAAGATACTCCCATATGCGGAATGGCGTGCGAACCATTTTGCAGCTATTCAGCACCATCGTGAATAGACCTATTTCCCAAATTTGTGGTTGAAACCCTAAAACATAGGCCTATAAACTTAATTTTGGAAATTCGCTCAACTCACGTCAGCGGTTCAGCTGTGTGATCGAATTATTAATTTAAATTGATTGTTTTTCTATTGGTCAAACCTGAAACGTTAAACTGTTAACATGAACAACTTGGGTTTGTTTTTACATACATTATTCCGTCTGACTTTTGAAAGTCTTTGAACAAATGCAACAGACTCATCACTCTTGGCTTGCATCCAACTTTCACTTTTCCTTCACCCTTAAAAGTCATCTTTATTCTCCTCGCTAACCTACTCGCGCAGATTCCTGCAATGTGTTGGCTGTTGGTGCTTTGCCAATATTTTAATCCGCACAACAGATGACCAGATTTTAATTCACGAACAGTACCGTTTAGTAGTGTTGGGACTATCGAGTACCTTGTAGCACATCTGGTTCCCCCAAAATCGATCGTAACGTAAAATACAATAAGAGCCCTCATGCCCGGTTCATATCGAGCGAAGCGAGTTTGCACTTTGCGAGCGGGACGAAGCGGGACTGACGGAGGCCAAGGTACAAACGAAATTCACAGCCTTCGTGAGTAAACCAATTTAATGAATAGTTGGTTGAAACCCTGAGTTATATAAACCTAATTGTGGTCATTCGCTCAACTGACGTCAGCGGTTCAGGTGGGTGGTCGAATTATTTAAATGTGGGAGTAGACTTCGGGGAGAAATCCGCCCCGGGCAACAACATGACTGTGTTGATGTGCCGCTGACCCAATTGCAATAGTATTTTCCATTTCCATCCCAAACATTTATAGCAGAGGGTTAACGACCGCTAAATCCTCTTCACAGTATGATAACGTTTTCAAACAATGAACAATGAATTCAACTAACGAAGAACAATGGAGCATCCGTGGTATTAGGATATTACGATGATCGATGGTAGGCGTGCAGGTGACGAGTAAAATTTAAAATAAAAATAATCACAAGATGTAAAGATTTGATCACGTGATCCAAGGTTATCAGGAAGAAAAAATTATACCACAGTAGTGCTTCATTTACTATGCGTGTTAAAACTGCTGAAAACTAATATCAACAAACCGCCTTTATTGGTAACACAGTTGCTTCGTGAGTGTAAAATTACTGCTCAGATAAAAAATATACACAATTGCTGTCACATACGTCATTTTCAAAAAGTCTCGAATTGGTTACAAAACATTTTAAAATAAGATGAGCATCGAAAACCACTTGACAGCCAACATAAAAATAAATAAATCAACCACGCAGCAGAACCGCTGACGCGAGTTTAGCAAATCTCCAAAATTAAGTTTATAGGCCTATGTTTTAGGGTTTCAACCAACAATTTGGGAAATTGGACTACTCACGACGATGCTGAATAGCTGCAAAATGGTTCGCACGCTATTCCGAATATCGGGAGTATCTTCAACACACAAAACATTGCGTGCTTCGCACGCCAACTCCCTCCGTATTGGGAGTATCTCCAACACACAAAGCATTGCGTGCTTCGCACGCCAATCCCTCCCCCCCCATATTGGGAGAATCTTCGATCAACAGTACATTGCGTGCTTCGCACGCCAACCCCACGGTAGAATCCACCACATGGCTTTGAACCGGGTACTTCTTTGGTATTTTTACGTTTTGATCGATTTCGGGGGAACCAAGCGAGCTATAAGGTCGGGTAAAAAAAGAAATGTACAGAATAACATCCTATATTTATATTTGTAGAAAAATCTCAAAAACAAATTCATTCTCGTAGGAAAAACCTTAAGAAAAATAGTAACTTCCGGTAAAAAAACGTGCTTCCGATTGTTGGATTTTTTTTCTAACGACATTAAAAACCAACCAGTGTACCAAATTTGCACCAAATTGGGCGTAAAACGCGGCCGTTAGAGTTCGAACACATATATACGTGTAGAATTCTAACTACACCCCAAAACGTGTTCTGCGAACCATAATCGGTGCTCATCGACCACGCCTGACCTTAGGTATCACCTTAGTTCTTATGGAAATTCACTAATAAAGAAACAGTGCTCTAGACTCTAGAAAAAATAGTGCGAAAGACTCTCGCGTTAGAAGTAGGCCTAAATCTTCTTAGGTTCTAGAAACAGTTGATTTTATGCATTGCTCTCATCGCATTTGATGTACAGTATTATATGATCGGCTTTGAGGTTAGAAATCGTTTAAAATGTATGTATTTTTACAATCCCTTTTGTTTACTTTATTCTTGACGGCTAAAAAACAAATTATGCTTACAAACCTAAAACTATATTTAAAATTACAACTATCTTGGACTCTTGGTCTAAATTATCGCTATTTTATCATACAAGTTTGAACTTCAATTAATCTATAAATTTAGGAAATTTAGGCCTACCGACGATGAAAATTTGAGTTAATTTAAATAATTCGACCACGCTGACGTGAGTTGAGCAAATTTCTAAAATTAAGATTATAGGCCTATGTTTTAGGGGTTCAACCAACAATTTGGGAAGTAGGTCTATTCACGACGGTGCTGAATAACTGCAAAATGGTTCGCACGCCATTCCGCATATTGGGAGTATGTTCAATACACAGAGCATTGCGTGCTTCGCACGCCAACCCCACGGTAGGAACCACCACATAGCTTTGAACCGGGTACTTCTATGGTATTTTACGTTTTGATCGATTTTGGGGGAATCAAGCGAGCTATAAGGTCAGGTAAAAAAAACATATATATATATATATATATTTATATATGTGTGTGTTTGCACTCTAGCGGCCGCATTTTAAGTCCGATTTTGTTCAAATTTGGTGCACATGTTGGTTGTCTACGTCGCTCGGTCGAGTTCGTTAGCCAAAAAAATCCAACAACCGGAAGCACGTTTTTTGACCGGAGTAACTATTTCTGAGATTTTTCCTACGAGAATGAATTTGTTTTTGAGTTTTTTCTACAAATATAAATGTAGGATGTTATTCTGCACATTTTCTTATTTTACGCGACCTTATAGCTCGCTTGGTTCCCCCAAAATCGATCAAACCTTAAAGTACCATAGAAGTTCCCGGTTCAAAGCCATGTGGTAGATTCTACCGTGGGTTTGGCGTGCGAAGCACGCAGTGCATTGTGTATTGAAGACACTCCCAATACGGGGGTTGGCGTGCGAAGCACGCGATGCTTTGTGTGTTGAAGACACTCCCAATATGCGGAATGGCGTGCGAACCATTTTACAGCTATACAGAACCGTCGTGAATAGGCCTATTTCCCAAATTGTTGGTTGAACCCCTAAAACATAGGCCTATAATCTTAATTTTGGAAATTTACTGAACTCACGTCAGCGGTTCAGATGCGTGTTCGAATTATTATTATTATTAAAAGAGGCCGCTCTGACCTACGGTTGACTTTCTAAGAATTTTTAAACCAATGCGCGTGCCGCCGCTGGCGGTTAATACATTATACTAAAATTTAAATATTATCGTTTATATTTTAAAGATAAATATCAATTATTTAAAGTAATTGGAGTTTTAAAGCATTGTATACAATTATAGACCCTAGGCTAAGCCGGAAGCCAACTATATGCAAAGCGCTTCCTTATAAAAGAAAAACAATTGGCTCGAGTTATTGTTATTAAAATTCGTAATTGGCAAGCAATTATCCTGTCTGGCGTTGGTTGATGATTTCTTTGACTTTATTATCGAAATGATTAGATAGTTTTAAATATGACGTTGGCTCTTGGCAAACAGATGATCAATGTAATAACAGCTGAATAGAAGCCACATTAGAAAACAGCTGATTATAAATATCGTCACTTCTAATGTATGCACCGCTTAGCTGTACAGATGTAATATTAGTTACTAGCGGATCTTCCCTTGCTCGCTTCGCTCACAAGCTTTGGCGACGACCCATGGTGAAGCCAATGCAAACAGATTATTGTATACTCTGATATTTTTATGGAAATGATGATTGAGCAGTGACTTATACAAGACAGAGATTGAAATAGACACGACCAACCCTAATAATTCGAATTGAGGAATGCCTTGTCATTTCACCCAGTGTAGATTATAGTTTGGGGTTATGTTTACAACTTCAATCAATATAATTTCTTGTGATTTTTTAAAAATATGAGTTATAGAATTAATGTATGCTATAATATACGTTATAATATTTGCTTTGAGGCCATTAACTGAATATAAATACAACATTTTATCATCAATATAATTGTTTATACAAATTTAAAGAAGAGAAACCTTATTCGTTTAACTTCGGAAACATTCGTACATCTGCGTATACGTTTTCTTCAGTCAACATCTCGATAAAAACTGCCTAGCTAGTGTGGACACAAAACAATGACAAACATTTGTTTGCGAACAGTTTGCAAACAGTTGCGAAACAATTTGAAAACTGTAGACAAACAAGAAACAACAAACTGTTTGCAAACTTGAAACAAGAAACAACAAACTGTTTGCAAACATGAAACAAGAAACAACAAACTGTTTGCAAACATGAAACAAGAAACAACAAACTGTTTGTCAACATGAAACAAGAAACAACAAACTGTTTGCAAACATGAAACAAGAAACAAGAAACTGTTTGCAAACATGAAACAAGAAACAACAAACTGTTTGCAAACATGAAACAAGAAACAACAAACTGTTTGTCAACTGTTTGCAAACAGTTTGTTGTTTCTTGTTTGTAAGTGTAGACTAGGCTTAACACACAAACATACCTATTCGATTATTAATTTCTTCACTATAATATTAATAACTTCTAAACTATTTTATCTATCAATATGAAATAAAAAGCAATTAAAAGATAGTATTTTTATCTTTATTTAAATATACAGGGTGACTGTTTTAAGTGTGCCACCATTGGTATTTCAGAAGCGACAAGATTTACAGGAAACTTTAAATGGGGGACTTCACCTACTTTTTAGTGGCCATTAAAAATATGAATTTGAAATTTCGAAAATATGCCGCCATTTTTCAATATATACAAAAAACATACTTAATTCTGTTAAAAAATCGCTAACGCAATCACTGTGTACTATGTAAGAAGATGTATTTATGTGTGCACGCATGTATTTATTATTTTTTTTCATGTATTTTTTTTAACAGAATTAAGTATGTTTTTTGCATAAAATAAAGTATTTATGAAATTGCAACAGCTTTTTAACATTCCATTGTAAAACATATTGCACTTTAAGTTAAATTTTATTGTCTGCAAGTTGAAAATAAGCCTCTTTAATAATTGTTGTAATAAGAGTTTCTGAATCTTTCAGCGCTCCTAGCGGCTAAACGATTAAGTTTATAAAAAAGAACACCAAGAATAAAAAAGTCTTAAAATTGCATGTAAAACTCAAATCCGTCATAAAAAATAGGGGTTTCTATAAGAAATTCGAAAGTTGGCCGTCATATTGGAAAATAGCGGCATATTTTCGAAATTTCAAATTCATATTTTTAATGGCCACTAAAAAGTAGGTGAAGTCCCCCATTTAAAGTTTCCTGTAAATCTTGTCGCCTCTGATTTACCAATGGTGGCACACTTAAAATAGTCACCCTGTATACTAACGTATGTAAATAATAATGTTTAAAAAATAGGCCAACAGTTTTATAATCCTTAATATTGCACACGTTTACCGAGTTCAAAATCCCCGTGGGCATAGTTAGGTAGGCTTAGATAAGTAGGCCTTAATGTTGTTTTTAAATAGTTTGTTTTTTAAATTATGTATTTCTGATGTATATCTAATTAATCAGCCTGTGATTTTTCACGGGGGCTTACTAGTCAATCTCATAAGTTGTATCGTAAGTTATTCTGACTATCTTTCCTTTCAACTGGCGGTTGGAGTCGGAGTAGGGGGAAGCGTTTCGCTTTTCATCTCGGTCTGGCCAACTCATGCTACCATGGCTTGAGAAAATGCTACGTTTACACACAGTACACACTGCGTTTGACAGAGATAGCAGACACGATTCTCCTACTCTTTCCTTTCAACTGTCGGTTGGAGCCGGGGAAGGGGAAGCGTTTCCATTCTCGTCTCGATCAGGCCAACTCATGCTACCATGGCTGGACAAAATGCTACGTATACGCACAGTACACACTGCGCATGCGTGTAGGTTGCGTAGGACTCATTTGACAGAGATAGTAGAAACGATTCTTCTACTCTTTCCTTTCAACTGTCGGTTGAAGTCGAAGAACGGGAAGCGTTTCACTTTTCGTATGACCCGGTACAATTTGCCCTGCTTCAAAAACTTTGGCGCAAAAGATAGGAATAATTTCAAAAAGTTGTGAGTGCACGCGAGTACGCGAGTCTTGTAGTTTAAGTATAAGAAACCTGTTTACAAAGTCGAGTCGAGCGTTTGCTGTTGTTAGCTACTATTTACGATCTTATTGAACGCTACACATGTCCGAGTTGTTAGGAAACTGTTCACGTCTAATTGATGGGAAAACCTTCGACCAAAGTACGTGTAGGAATGTGTTTGTTTTGTAAACTCTGCTGGAAAAATCTAGACAAGTTTTTTCTCGCCTTGTGTTAGGAATGCTACAATGTGACCTTTGTAATTGATAAGCCGTTTCGAATAACAATAACTCAACTATTCCATTCAGGTTTAAGGGTGTGCATTACTATAGTCTGATAAATTTAGGCGGGTTGAGGGAGAGTAGAGATATCCCCTCCACCACTCACTTCTGTCGACTTTGAACGTCCCTCCCCTGCCTTCACTCTGCAAACCCCTGCCGCATCACTGTTCACTGCACTCTTGGTGGGGTAGGCGGGGTGAGATACGGGGTGGAAACAGTTACCCCTCCACCCGCCTAAATATATCAGACAGACTATAGTACAATCCCATCAGACTTCTGCCAAGTAACTTATCTTTCAATAGGGTTCTGCCCCTGGTCGCTTCGCTCACCAACCTGATTCTATTAGCAAAAAATAATGAAAAAAGTTCATATATTCATAGGTCCGGAATTGCTTCGTTAGAGAGTTCTTATCCGTGTTTCAGATTACTCACAGAAACGAATCCATATTGAAATATGTAGGACGTTAATTAAGGTGTAAAATTTGATTTAAATTAAGGGTAAAATGAGCAGATAAATTTAAAAAAAATAGGTCCCAGTACTGTAACTGCAGTAATTGTTGCGATATTTGACCCAAAACGCAAAATTCGGTCTCAATTCGGACAGTGAATAATCTGAAACATGGGTGAAATCTTTCGCCAGCTGTAACTCGCTAACGAAACATTTCCGGACCTATGAATATAAGTACTTTTTTCGTTATTTTTTGCTAGTGGAATGAGCTCAGAAAGTGCTCGGAACATAATGCAAATAACTGATTATTTTAGCTCATAATAACTTTAAAATAATTTGTTTCTTAAGTATAGTAATTCTGGATATTGTTGACAACTGCCAAGAAATACATTTTCCTTTTTTGTCAATATCTCTGTTATCCTTTAAGCTACCGACAAAATAAAAAAAAATAGTGTGCTTAAGACCACACGTTGGAAGTGATAACTTCTATGACCAATTTATATTTTTTTGTCCGTACTAATATTAGAGGAGGAGGAATAAGGATAAAAAATTTAAAACATTAATGACTTTGCTGACTTTGGTATTTAATATACATATAAGACAAATATCATATATATATATACATACATACTATATCTCGAGCGGTGACGGTCGCGAGTTTGATGCTTTTTCCTCTCCCAATAAGAAGTGCTATGTAGTATATTCGCGTTGCGTACATACATATATATATATATATATAATACATACTATATCTCGAGTGGTAACGGTCGCGAATTCAATGCTTTTTCCCCAAGCAAAAAGTGCCCAACGCCGCTAAAGAAGTTTTCACTTCAAAAATCATTGTGTTTGTCATTAAAAAAATAAACTTTTTTTTGTCTCTTGTAATTTTTTTATAAAGTTAGCGGTTTTTGAGATATTTGACATTAAAAATTATAAACGGCCGCCATTTTGAAAATATTTAATATAATGTTCTAAGTTTTCGTACAGTGATAAGAGGTTACGCAACAAATAGGTGTACAAAGTTTGAGCTCAATATCCTTTCTACTTCCAAAAATATTAAGTATTTTGTAAAAAAACCATACAGACAGACAGACGAAAAAATAAGCCCCGTAGACCCATGTTTATATTGTGAAATATGTTTGTCTCGATCCCAGGAACGTATCCACAAAAAGGTATCCAGAGAGTTCGGGGACACCCTGTATAACAGAAAAGATATTTGCTTTTGAACATGACCTGATCGAGTACCAACAGCTTCCGTTTATCACGTCATGGATCAGTATTACATATACATTGACAAAACAAAATCCAACCTACAAAAGCACAAATGCTATTCCAGACAACATGCTGCCTAGATCTTGCGTCGCCGTTCCAAGGTGAATCACGGAATCTTCTCACGAAGCTATTGATATTCAGAAGGCCACGTCTGATCATTATTTAAGAGAAATATTACAAATCAATACGATTCAAATAGATTACCAGCAATAACAAGAGATATCGGAGCTATTAGATTAATTGTTACGTTCGAATAATATACTCCCACAATACAAGCAGGTGTCCCTGAGATACAAAGGAAATCGAAGGAGCGGCATCCTCAATTAAAAAAGTGCGCGCAACTCTATCAAAGTTATAGCAATACAGGCCTAAATATAAAACACAATGTTATTTATAACTCGAGAACCGCTGATACGATTTTGGTTTCTTAGGTTGATAACTAGGGCCAAGAATGTTATGTTTGCATGTAAGAGGACTGTAGGTAAAACATGGGGGCTAAAACCAAAGATGGTTATGTGGATTTACACCATGATCATTAGACCACTAGTGGCTTATGCGGCGGTAGTATGAGTGCAGAGTGTTGTCGGTGGGAGGCTGGATAGTGTCCAAAGGGCGGCTTGCCTGGCTGTCACGGGTCGATTCCGACGAACGCTTTGAATTTCCTCCCGGATCTCCCTCCTCTACGTGTGTTTACACAGGGACAGGCCAGGATGGGGGCGTACAGACTGCAGCTGGTAGGCTGCTGGAGAACAAGACGGCCTGCGATCGGTCACTAAAAAATAAATCAGGTGGTCTGTAAGGACGTTTTAAACATACCGTCAGACCACTCGATTCCAAAACTTTCTATTGAGAAACCCTTCCAGACAAAAATCTTCCCTAGCGAAGTATGGGAGTCTGGAAGGAGTTTATACGACGAGCAGGATATAGTCTGGTTTACAGATGGCTCGAAGACGGGAACAGGGGGTGGAGTCAATGGGGTTCAACCTGAGGGCTCCACTGTCCTGTATCTAGGCCATGCTACTGTTTTTCAGGCAGAAGTTTGTGCGATCTCGGAGTGCATAGAAGAGAATCTTAGAATGGGATACAAAGGTAAGAACATCCTGATTTTCTCTGATAGAAAAGGAGCGATCAAAGCGCTAAATTCATACAGAGTAAAATCTAAAGTGGTGCCTCTCGGCATTGATGAAGCTTAGCCAGGGGAACGAGGTTTCTGAGTGCTGGGTCCCTGGGCATTCAGGTATTGATGGTAATGAGAGAGCAGATGAGCTAGCCAGGGTCTGAGTATCCTCTTGTGGGCCCTGAGCCGGTGCTTGGGATTTCCTATAAGCATGCCAGAGCATCGGTTGGGATGTGGATGCAGGAGGGCAAAGACAGAGTGTGGAGGGCTTCAGGAACGAGTGGACTTGCCAGGAAGTTGTTCAAGTCAGGCAGGAAACATGCTGAAGAATTTATCTCACTAGGTAGGGATAACATGAGATGGGTGGTTGGCCTATTAACGGGTCACTGTCACCTCAGGAGACATCTACATAGAATTGTGATTGCCGAGGAGAGTATATGTAGGAACTGGCTGAAGAATCGGCGGAACACATCCTAATGGAATGTGAGAATCTAGGTAGAGTTAGAACTTTTACCCTAGGCCCCCCAGAGCAGGATAGGGTAACCATCCTAGGAAACCCAATAGGTAGTATCTGTGCCTTTATGAGGAAGACGGCCATTACTAGGTGGGAATAGCTAGGAAATTTAAGGGGGCAAAATATCTATTTGGTCGACGCCGGCGGGATTCTTTTAGAATCTTGCAACCCATGTGAAAAAAATCTCTCTCAAAATAGTGGTAATACAGGCCTAAACATAAAACACAGAGTTAATGATAACTCGAAAACCACTGATACGATTTTGATCCGTTTCCCAAATATGCAGGCAGGTTATAGTTTGATTTAATGTGCTTTAGGATCGGCCGAGTTCGTTGGTGTGGGGAGGCGTAGACGCATTGTTGCCTGTTGATAATTACTCGTCAAGAAATTCAATTGTTAGCAATGACTTTCAAATGACAAGCAATTAAACAGAAATCTGGCAACACGGGGTGCATCGGTTGCTATGACAAGTGCACCTTTCTTATTTCCCTAGAGCGTTTCTTATTGGCTCTACTATCCACTACGGTTTAGTGGTTCTCAGTTTAAATCAAAGTATAATTGGGGAGTGTTTAGTCTATATTGATCGAAATCGGTTCCATACGCTACTTACCATCTTCGAAAGGTAGGGTCAGGAAGTAACTTGAGAAAAATCATTGCTACAAATAATAATATTCGACCACGCAGGGCCGCCTGGGGCAAATTTAATTCTTGAGGCTTCCTGACTCAAAGCTAAATGTTGAGGGGAGGGGTAAGGAAGGGTCACTTTATTTCACGCAATAGTTAATACTAAACATAATTCGACCACGCAGCTGAACCGCTGACGTGAGTTGAGCAAATTTCCAAAATTGATTTTATAGGCCTATGTTTTAGGGTTTCCAACCAACAGTTTGGTAAATAGGTCTGTTCACGACGGTACTAAATAGCTGCAAAATGGTTTGCACGCAATTCCGCATATTGAGAGTATGTTCAATACACAATGCATTGCGTGTTTCGCACGCCGTTCCGCATCTTGGGAGTATCTTTAACACACAAAGCTTGCGTGCTTCGCACGCCAACCCACGTATTGGGAGTATCTTCAATACACAATGCATTGCGTGCTTCGCACGCCAACACCACGGTAGAATCCACCACATGGCTTTGAACCGGGTACTTCTATGGTATTTTACGTTTTGATCGATTTTGTGGGGACCAAGCGAGCTATAAGGTCGCGTAAAAAAACAAAATGTGCAGAATAACATCCTACATTTATAGTTGTGGAAAAAACTCGAAAACAAATTCATTCTCGTAGGAAAAATCTAAAAAATAGTTACTTACAGTCAAAAAACGTGCTTCCGATTGTTGGATTTTTTCGGCTAACGAACTCGTCCGAGCGACGTAGACAACCAACATGTGTACCAAATTTGCACCAAATCGGACTTAAAATGAGGCCGCTAGAGTGCGAACACATATATACATATGTATATGATTTTTAATGACACCCCAAAACGTGTTCAGGGGACCACGATTGGTGCTCATTTGTTACTCCCGACCTTGGGTCTTACCATAAGGGCCACTGCAATAGCTCATTTTCCCTATAAAAATTCGCTAATAAAAGGAACCTATGCCTTTACGACCTTCAAGCTTGATTTAATTTGTAAAGGTACTGTATTCTTTATTTGTATTTACTCCTTGAAATTACAGTACATAAAGTTTCAAACGGTAAAACAATTACGCACGTTTTAATTATCTATTGTTTTGTTTTCAAACAATTTGTCGGGTAGAAATGACTACTAAACCGTTCACAGCGCAACCTTCCCGGCTTACCGTCTCGCAAAGTCGAATGACATCATCAAAGTCTATTGTTTTGACGAGATCATTTCAAATGCTAATCAAAAGAAGATGATTCAATCGATCTTCTCCAGTTGACGAACGAAGTTTGTTTTCGATGAGAGCCATATTATTAAACGATCTCGCACCAGAAGCCAATGAAACTGGAATGACTGCCCACAATCTGAAAGCTACACATATTCGAGGCAGCACATTCTGCAACCCCTTATTACAAATCCGATTTAGGATCGCGCCAGCAGCATTTACTTCTCCGTTAGCAACTATGAGCTTATCTCTTACCGACTTTTGATGGATTTTTATTGCTTAGCATAGCTCTGATTCGTCCAAATCTTGAGGGTAAGTTCTGTGTAGTTTAAAAATTGCTGGTTTCAATTTGTTCTTCATTACTCTCAGTTGCGATTATAGGCGAAAATAAAGCGTTCAATTCTTACATCCTATTACTTTCTCACTATACTATAGTATAGAGAAAGTATAGTGATCGCAAAAATAATCGATGTTGAGATTTTTGTGGAAATATACGTTATATGACCCCCTGAGTCCAAAAAAGAGTTTTTTTTTTACAAAATGTCTGTCTGAATGTCTTTATGTATGTCTGTATGTAGAGCGAAAACTATTCAATCGATTTCAAACAAATTTGCACCAGACATATCAATTACGAAAAACGGATTTGAAAAAATTTGAAAAACAACTCCCTTTTTGGAAAATCCCTTAAAAAATCAGTTATAATTTTTTATAAAAAACCGCTCTAACAATTTTGATAAAACTTGCCTTATTTGTAGCTCTTAATGTACCCTACCATATGCAAAAAACCGCATCTTTCTAAAAATTCTCGTTTAGATAACAATAATAATAACTGATTTTTGGGGTTTTTTTAGCCAAAAAGGTAGTTGTTTTTAAAACCCAATTTTAGTGCATCTATACAGGCCTAATTGACGTGTTTGGTACAAATGTGTTCGAAATCGATTGAATAGTCTCCTCTTTAGCTAATAATAATAATTTGTACTACTTACTCTCCTACTTTAATGTACTATCCCCTCTCCTGCTTTAATACAATTATGAAGTCACAGTTGGGGTTACATACGGGAGTTGGCGTGTGAAGCACGCAATGCAATGTGCATTGAAAATACTCCCTATACGGGGTTTGGCGAGCGAAGCACGCATGCACTGTATATTGAAAATACTCCCAATACGGGGGTTCGTGTGCAACGCACTGTGCGTCGGCCACTTCTCATAGTGTTCAGTGTCAAGCTCACATGTACAATTATTAGCAGTGAACGTGTTAATAATTTAAATATGCTTGTGAGAAAGTATGTGCCAGTTTCTGGTACCGTTTATTTGACATAAAAACATTACAGAACACATACACACACAAACGCACATTACAGACGCACATAACACATGAGTACTGAACTGGCCGGACGTAAAGTGTACGTTATGTGCGTCTGTAATGTGTGTCTGTGTATGTGTTCTGTAATGTTTTTATGTAAAAAATGACATTGACGAAGCATTAGCTGATCAACCGTGAAGATGCTGACTTATTGAAGAAGCAAAACCGGTAGGAGCGAAGAAATCGTGTATGGGATGACGTAAGTTAAAATATTTGTAACTAAATATTACCCACTAGGGGAAACCCCTGCGTGCTCCACTCGGCAACCCCGGTGGAACCTTTTATACACATAATCATTATGTTTCCTTTATAATAAAGGTGTAGGATTAATAATAATCAAAAAGTTAAGATGGTAAATAATGTTAAAAGTTCAAATCAAATTATTTCGTGTATTTTATAACAGCAGTTATAA